>BQNB010119027.1:5258-20887 GCA_026074375.1 Tanacetum coccineum
ATGCGCGGATCATGCGAAATGTCTCTGGAATAAAGCAGTTGGAAGCCAAAATAGGCCCTTTATGTGCTCATGATTTCGGACTCATAGTCGTGCCTCTTGTAAAATCATATTTACGGGTTAGTAGACAACTTGCTAGACATTCTTTGAGATACTGTATTACCTATGCTACACACACCATTCAAAGCCCAAATATATTTGCTCACTTTTTTCGATTTTTTTAGGCACACATAGAGAATTTAGCAGAGAAAGATGCCACAGAGAAGTCGGATGCTGCTAGAGAGGCTTTCTTGGCTGAACTTGCTTTAGATTCTAAAAAAGGGACTGGCGATATTTCGAAGCATTCTAACGATAAACTGAAGGACAAAAGAAAGAGCAAGGAACACAGAAAAACCAAAGATTCCAGGGTTTGAATTAATTTCTAATGCTTTATCTGTTATTAGAGTATTTACATAGAAACGATATATGGTGCTAATAATGATGTTACATATGCAGGGTACAAGCATAGGTGACCAACATGGTTCATCCCATGACAATGCGTCAAAGGCGTATGTGCTTTCTCATCATGCGTTGATATTCATGATAATTTTTTTATAGTTCTCTCCTCTAATTTTATGCTGATGTCTGTTTTTCTCAGTTCCTCCACTCCACCTGAGATAGACGAACAACCAAGTGAAAGCGATGCTGAAACTGGTGCTGCGCTCGATCAACAGGAAGATGAAGCCAGACGTAGAAAAATGGAGCTTGAGGCTGAGGAAAGGAAGCTTCAAGAGACATTGGAATATCAAAGAAGAATTGAGGACGAGGCTAAACAAAGACATCTTGCTGAGCAACACAAAAGTAACTCGCGAGTGACTCCAACGGGCATGGTTCAAGTAGATGGTTATGATTTCTATAAGAAGCATAGCGTTGGCAATCCTGTTGATGATTGGGAGCCTTCTAGGCTGGTGAGCATCTTTTTGATGATGGTAACTTTCTTTTTATGCATGTTAGCTAAAATGGTAGGCTGGTAAATATAAAGGGCATTATGAGAAAAGCATTAAAATGATCATCTTTTCAATTATGGAGTTTCATGGTAGTTTGAGGCGGCTTACCAACTTTAATTTCTAGGAACATATAAAGCAAACTAATGGTGCCATGAGTCTCCCAGAAGATGGTCTTGGCAACGCTAAAGATGGTTTCCCAGAGCGGACTGGTACTGATTCTGCTTTTAACTCGTAATGCAATGTATGGAAAGGGTAAGCAGTAAGTATTAACTAGGCTATACACCATCTCTCTCTTTTTGTAGGCTTACTTGATGAAGGAATCTTGGAGGATGGTGCTTTCTCTGAGCGCAGACCAGGAAGAAGAGGTAGGCGGCAAAAAAATGCAACCAAGCTAATTGATGGAAGACAGCAATCTGTGTCATCTGGAAAGGAGACTACTGAATTTGGACAAGTTACTTTTAGTGACCGTCTCCAAGGTGATAGCAGTAAGTTTCTTCTAATAAAACTCTACACACTTTCTTTGTTTTAGAGGGTGTGTTTTTCTCAATTATCATGACCCAATTGGTATCGAGTTGACTGTCCAACTGATGCTATACCATTAGTTATCTACTGGGTTATAATGCTCTTTTAAAAAAAATAGTAAATAATTATTGAGAGAGAGAGGGAGCTCCCTTCTTTACAAGCGACCTTGTGACTCTTGAAACACAGGACGACTTGTAAGTCACCCTTAAGCCGTCATATGCTATACCAGTATAACCTTTAGTCTATGGAAATGGCCTATATTGCAAGTTGTGATCCTTGGGTTCTTGACTTGCCACAGCTTCAGAACCTGAAGATCACATGTCTTATGTGTGTTAGGCGGCCTCCTGTAGCTCACCATACCTTTTTTTTGAACGGCAAAGATAGTTTTCATTAATAAAGCTAGCAAGAAGCTAGAAAATACAAAGTGACTGTAAAAGTGATACTAAAACACCAAACCAAACAACCTGCCTGAGGCAGATGCACTACCCTATTGCATCAGACACCCTGATGCGTTGCGATCAGGGGATGCGCGGTGAGGCGCACGCATCAGCTAATGCGTGCATGGGTGTTTTTTTGCGCATCATGTACTTGGGCCTTATAAAGTAAAATTGGTCTTACTAATGTGTATTGGGGCCTACTTCTAATGGGCTTTACTTTCAATGAGGAACTTGGGATTGATGATGATGACGAGGATGCTGCAAATGACTTCTAGTTTAGTCTTAGAGGAGTTAGAGACACAAACCTTTCCATGGATGCTTTTGATTTGCTTTTAATTATTCAAAAAGATAACACTTCTGATTTTTTTCGACTATTTATGTATTTTAGCGATATGAAATCGTGAACTATGAAAATGCATGGTATCTTTTGTTAGTAAATGTGGTATTATTGTGTTTTGTGCACTATATATAATTTACAAGTATTATTTTATAAAGTGTCGCCTCGGGTACGTGATGCGCGCGCTTTCGCCTCGGCGCGTCGGCTTTTTGACCCTTATTGCATCGACGCGCATCGCTCTTTTTAAAACCCAGCCTACCACCAATACAACCTAGAAAATACCAACATCTCCTTTCTGTGACATCGAAAAAACATCTCAAAACACTAGAAAAGAAGCTAAAATACACCACTTAAACGCCTTTGTTATCGACCAATATCAGAGTCGGAATCACAATTATAACCATTCACCTTTGAATATTTCGAGACCTTAATAATGTCACCAAACACAACCTTTGGAGTTATGATAGATGTTTCAAATCCTTTCCATAGATGTTATTAAGAGAGATTTTTTCTTCTTTTTTGACATCTAAATGGATTAATAGAGGCCAACTGATTTACACCTAACCCAACTTTCACCTTACTTGGATATTGACTTTTAGGTCTTCCTTTGATGACCCAATCCCACAAGGTGTTACAGACTTTAGCCTATTCTATTGAGTTTTGGTTGTAAATGAGGACATGTAATCAGATGCTAGAAATTTCAAATTTGAAAAGTCACCTTTTTCCATAATTTCTTTTTTAAAAACAGGCTTTTCAGTAGTAGCATCAATATCAAATTTGAAAAGTCACCTTTTTCCATATTCTTTATTTTAAAGTCATGTGAAACATCAATATCAAGTGTTACCGTTTCATTATCTCTAACGGCTCTTTCGATGTCACTGACGCCCTTGTCGAAGAAACCATCATCGCCTTCATGACGAAAGTTGTCGCCATTGTCACCGGAAATTGTTAGAAAACTCTGATACGTAGTAAACTGTGTTAGCTCACTTATATTAGGATAAACATTTGTTGATGGTTGCTACAACTTCAAACATGTCGAACTAAGATGGTTTGTTGTTTTAGAAAAGTTAGTTTTGGTGGTTTTGCATTTTATTGATTTATTTATTATTAATATTATTATAATTCTTTTTTTCTATCTCGGCTAAACCTATTGTATTATGGCAGGCAATCAGGTAATAAACATTATTAGTTTATTTTTGTCTGGTTTTATTGTTCTATTATTATAGTATAAAACACATTTATTAAGTTGCGTTGAAAGAGAGATGCCTATTTATCATCTCTGACTTGCATGCTTCCATTGTAATTTGGTGTATGTCCAATAAGTTAGCGCTAAGTGACTAGAACTAGGGTTTACATTGGTTGTATTATGTTGGATGAACTCTAAAACTTGGAAAGAAGCACATGGTTAGAAGCAATACCTAAATTGATTACCTGCCGTGCAAGGACTTTCATGTCTCAACATTATAAAGGCTTTATAAACACATATTTGGGAGAGTTCAATTGCATGTTGTATCTGCAGTTACTTGTTTTCATGCTTATGAGGTAAATCAACCGAATTTCAAGAATAAAATAAACTTCTAACCACATTGAAGAAGTCCTAAATCTGGCATTGACATAATGACATGAACATATGAAGGAGCTAAGATATTCAGTTACTTAGAATCAGTTTTGTGTGGTGGGTCATTAGGTAAGTTAGTACATTTTGCTATTAGGATTTATTGTGAGCCATCAAAGCTTTAGGTTTTTCGTTCATTGACATTGGTCCTTTATAACTTAGTTTTTTTTGAATGGATTACGCAGGCTACCACTGATATTTTAGCGGGCAGGGGTCTCTACACCTGCTTAATGTGGTAGAAAAAGTGAAAATGGTAGAAATGTGAAACATAAGAAATTGATGTAACTAAATAGAAACTTGTTAGTTAGTGTAGCATCTTCTCTTTATATCTTATCTGCGGCCTTAAGATCCCAGCTGATGATTGTACTTTGCTTGATGGCAGACACTTCTTCCGGAGACAATGGAGCAGTTCCATTGAGGATTTTGCAAGCAGAAGACGACGATGATGATGAAAAACGGTTCCAAGCTGATCTATCAATAGCTGTCCGCCAAAGCCTTGGTATTATTTACTTATCTAGTTATCTCTAGCTGTCCTGGTCATATTAATTCTTGGCATTAATAATAATTATCTTGATAGGACACCGCTCCATTAATAGAATGCTTTAAGATGTCCTCACTTAGTTATATTATTGTTCGAGGTAACTGGATTACTTTCATACTATTTTGAAGCCAGCTTGCGGGCTCTTGATAATTTATGTTCTGTTTTCGGTGGAAAGTCATACTGCGTGCAGTCTAAAACTCGTCCATTGATCAACACTCAGCTAGACAAACTGCTCTTGATATCTGGACATCTATGCTCTTTATTTTGTTTATAGAAAATCATCTCCCTTGTTCTTTTAGTATTTATGTTTCTTTTATGGTATAATAAAGGAAATTTTTTAAAAACATTGGAATTATCAGTCGGAGCTGATTGGCACCTATGGTTTGTGGTGCTGACGTATTAACTTGAAGTTTTTTTTTTCTTTAAAATAACCTCAGTTCTGTTAAATGTAACCTACAGACAAAAATATCTATGTATAATGTGCAAGTCATGCAATTAGCGCAATTAGTCTCCTGTGCCAAACACTCATTTTGTGTAAACATGTTAACATATTAGTTATGCTGAGAGCTTTACAACTTTGCTTTATATGCCTGCTTTTTCTAGATGCATTTCATTCACGCAAGAAGTATCCTAATAAATTGACGATGCCTGAAGATATGCTTATAGAAGGGGAAGACTCGTGTGTTACATCTATTGAAATTGACCCCGACAGTGTAAATGGAAGTGATGTATATGGTACAGGCCTGAAGAATGAAGTTGGTGAATACAACTGTTTCTTAAATGTTATAATACAGGTTATTTTTTAAATTTAAGATTTTATTGATCTTTTTTCCATTTCAGTTATTAACATTTTTTTTTGTTTACAGTCCTTATGGCATTTGAGACGATTCCGGGAGGAATTTTTGAATACATCTACCACTGCTCATCTACATGTTGGTGATCCGTGTGTTACATGTGCCCTGTACGATATTTTTAGTGCTTTGAACTTAGCTTCCACTGATACAAGAGTTCAAGCTGTTGCTCCTACTTCCCTTAGGGTTGCTCTTAGCAACTTGTATCCAGATAGTAATTTCTTTCAGGAGGTACATGTATTAAGTCAGACTACAGCTCATATTTTTATATTAGGATTACTTATATATTTATAAATTGCGTGAGGTTTTTTTTTTTTTTTTTTTTTTTTGTGGGGGGAGGCGGGCGGGGGGGGGGGGGGGGGGGTGGGGGGGGGAGGGGGGGGGGGGGGGGGGGGGGGTGGGGGTTTAGAGGTTAGAGAAGTGTTAGTGAATGATATTTCAACATGCACGTTAGGTTGCTGCTAAATTATTAAAGATGGAAAATTTGATTCTATTATCTTACGAATGAGTCAAAATCAGGCTATATACATGCAATGGCCAGTCAGATTAAATAAAAGTAATTAGCTAGAAAAGAAATGGGTCGTACAAGTTAAAAGCTGATTAGAGTGCGGTCTTAATGCGTAAGAGCTATGAAATTTCATAATCTTATATGACCTACCTATTATAGGTGTTTTGGGTCAACCCAACACGTCTAGACCACAACCCCATATACTGAATACACAATATGATCTTTCAGGCACAAATGAACGATGCTTCAGAAGTCTTGGGAGTGATATTTGATTGCCTACACAAGTCATTTACATCTGGTACTGGCATTTCTGGTATTGAAGTTGTGGAAAGCAATGCCATGGGCTCATGGGAGTGTCCAAACAAAGCCTGTACAGCACATTCTCTTTTTGGAATGGACATCTTTGAACGTATGAATTGCTATACGTGTGGGTTGGAGACTAGACGTCTAAAGTATACTTCTTTCTTTCACCAGATCAACGCCAATGCCCTTCGGACCATGAAGGCATGTTCCTACGTACTTTCATTGGCTAAATTTACTGTTAGATTTATGTTATATCTTGATAATTTTATTATTTTACACTTTTCAGGTCATGTGTCCAGAGAGCTCTTTTGATGAGTTACTAAATCTTGTTGAGATGAATCATCAATTAGCTTGTGATCCTGAGGATGGTGGCTGTGGGAATCTGAACTACATTCATCACATTCTTTCTACTCCACCTCATGTTTTCACGACAGGTACTTTTTTTAGTTATAACCATAAGTATAGGTGGCAAGGTGGTTTGGTTGGGTCACAGGTTCATATGAAAGGGGAAATTCCTGATAAAGGGTCGAAATGGTTGGGTTGACCCGCTTTTACTTTTTGCTCATTTCTGTTTTCTTAAATAGTTTATTTGGTAACTTCGATTAAAATTATAAGCTCAATATTTTGGACCGATCTAGTCCTTAGAGTAATGGTTTGCTTTTATATTTGGTTCCTTGCCCATACCCTGTCCCTTAGGGACCAAAAGTGAGGTTGCATACTTGATGGACAAATAGTGAAAGTTACGTATTGGAGGGATCAAACATAAAACAAACAGTGTATCTTAAGGACTCTGTTATTTGGTATCAGCTCTGGACAAATTTCAGAATATGAGCAAACCACAGGGACCGTTTTCTAATAATATACTTACTATTTTTAATTTACATTATATGCTATGACAATGACATTCCAAATATATGAAGAAATTGACTTGGAAGTGTGATCGCTAGCCTGTTTTACCTGTTTCTCTTTCTAGTATTATTTTAGATTTGACCCCACGTGAGATACATAAGTTAATGTATCAAAACTGAAACCTCTAAATTGATATTCTATCATTCATCACACTGCTGCTTGTTATTGCACTCTGTTAACGACTAACATATGGCTGTTCTGTACTTTTAGTACTGGGTTGGCAGAACACCTGTGAAAGTGTTGAAGACATTAAGGCGACTTTGGCAGCTCTATCTACTGAAATAGATCTAAGCGTACTCTATCGTGGACTTGATCCAAAGAACACACGCCGTCTTGTTTCAGTGGTACGACTCTTCAAACACACCACCCCTGAATTTTTCTTCTTTTAAAATTCTTAATATCTTAGTTTTGTTAGTTTATATGAACTTGGAATATGTCATTTACTATTACATTTAAATCATTTTCTACCCCATGTCTGCAAGGCTTGTTTACTTACTTCCGCATTCTGTATCTTACTTCCGCATCCTGTATCTGCACTCTGCCAATGCTAACTATTTACCAATGTTTTAAGGTATGCTATTATGGACAACATTATCATTGCTTTGCCTACAGTCACTTTAATCAACGATGGGTGATGTATGATGACAAAACTGTAAAGGTAACACTCTTTGCCATAATATGTCATCGGTGTGATGATATTCCTCTGAGGTGGCAATTACGAAAATCTATTTATGGGTCTACGTTGGTTGTGTTGTATGGCTAATGGGTCAAATCAAAGTTTTCAGCTTAAAGGGGAACATGTTAGATGGGGAAAACGGGTCAAAAGTCCATTAAAGTCTTTTTTTAATGCATACAACCTTGTAAACTGTTCTATTGACTATTAATTGTTTTAATTGAATGAATAATTCTCCAAAAAAGTGTTAGCAGGTTTACCCAACCCATCTGACCAGACCTGACCATCTTGCCATCTCTAGTATTCCTTGTTACAGTGGTAGACTGATATTTAATTTTGTAGGTGATCGGAAGATGGGAAGATGTAGTTTTAATGTGTGAAAAAGGGCATTTGCAACCTCAGGTTCTTTTTTACGAAGCTGTAAATGAATCCTGCTCCTGAGATTGTTTCATTTTTCGTGCCCCAACATTTGGTATTATACGTATAGTATGTGGTTCATCTCAGAAGTTATATAGTTGCGGAAGCTGTATCATATAAGGAAATTTTGTAGGAGAGTTGGTCTTCTGAGTAAACATGGCAACTGTTTGTGAAGAGGTTAAAAATCTGATGGTTGAAGGTCTTAATCAGCAAAAGCCCAAGTATCGTATTGACCACTCTTATTATCATCCCCTTTGGAGGAATAAGAGTTTAGATTGATATTTGAATGTCACTTTTCATCAAGTTGATATAAAAACGGTAAGACATGTAAGCGTGCGTGACTCTTTTGGGTTACATTTGCTGATAAAAGCATATTTGTTGGAGCCAATGTATATTGAAGTGTTGCAAGGACCTATCCAATTATCTGAAACTGGAAAACGGGGTTTCACTATTACTAGCACAGGTTCTGTATAAACGGGTGACTCACTAGTCACAAGATGGTGCACCTTGGTTAGCCATCAGGCTAGTGACAGCTTCACTGAACCATCAAACTTGTGGAGAACCATGAGGTAACAGATGTGCTCATTTTTGTACTGAAAAATTCTAGGACTTTGACATTTAGACGTAATATCCTTCGGTTTTGTTGTTTACCCAGTTTCTTCCTTTATGGTGCCATATTAACTGATATATGATTGAGAAATGTTGGTGCTGTATAGATGTTTAGGGGGTTGTCAAACTCCAAACTTTCAGACTTATTATTACTTGGTTGATTTTTTCTTTTATAATTGTAAACATATTGGGGCAAAAGGTCTTGAGATTAACCCTTAGCTGGTTACTTTGCCTGGTATGTTGGACCAGATACAATTGGTTACCCGAAACTATTGATTTGGTCCTTCACTGATTTGTAAAGCTGGCCTTAGACAGGAATGAGTTGACCGACGTAACTAGACAACAAACCTGGGACATGACATGGGCCGTAACTGGTCGGTTCTAGAGTCTAGTGAACTGGATTCTGGGTTAACAATTTTTTCTCAGTTCATTTAATTCTTCAAGATATGTTATAATTCAAAAGTGAAATGATTTCTTAATTGGATTTTAGTTTGTACAGATTATTTAATTGGATTTTACTTGTAATATAAACTGTAACAGAAAAAATGTTGGAGGCCGAGCAATGCTTATTTATACTGCTGAAATAGTTATTTTGATTGACATTTGAACTCTTTTAATTAGATCTATTTTTCGAGCGAGTTCTCAACGAGTAGTGTTTCAGAGTCGCCATTCTGTATATTGCTCCATTGCTCGCATTTCCTGATGATATATACAAACCAAATGGTGACGTCTAGGGAGTTATAACTTGCTCGTAGACTGAGCTAGGTTCTCAATAGAAGTAATGTGTTTGCAGTGTCGTCCTCCAACTAGGCGCGGGTAGTTATGAGGGCTCCATGGGGCCTAGCTGTGCCGGTGGGTGTGTGTGTCTTTCCCTTTTAATCTGTCGCTGTTACCCCGCACTTCCACCCTCTGTAGAGATATCCTTTTTCCTATACCAAAATGTTTTTAAATAGTTCAAGTGATAAGTCACTCTTGTTCCATTGCTCGGAATTTCAAAGATTTTTTGGCTTTTACATAAGAAAATCTTTTGACTTGCTTTTTGCTTTAGTTGATATCTGAAAAATGCGGTTTGTTTATTTGTTTTTTTGTTGTTGTTTGTTCTTGGTGCGCTTGATAGTAATTTCACCTTGGCCGTTTGGCCACCACCCAGGTTTTGCCCGGGTCCGTTCGGTTTAAGTGTCTTTTCTTATTTTGGTTAAGTGTCTTAACTTATATATGCTAAGGCTAGATCTAGTTAACTTAGTTTAAAGTTAATTTGTGGGATTTTGGTAAGTTTGAGATGTGTTGAGTTTGAGAAGAATGCTGTGGTTGAATAGTCACTACGGCAATGGAGTTAAGGGCGCCACGCACCTTAATTAGGGCCCAATCTGTATGGCCACTTGGACTTTGGTCCAGTCTTAAGTGAGATTCATATTAATTAAAAGGTTGTGGGTTTAAATTTCGCCGGAGGCATATGTAAAATATATATTTATGAAATAGAAAAATTGCCGTTAAAAAAAAGGGCCCAATCTGTATAAAAATTATAAGATTATAAACATACCTAATTATTGGATGATCTTTTCTTAACATTTGGCCTTCGTTATATATTAATTGCCATTTCCCAATAGTGCGTGACATAGATAACCAGTGTGAAAATGGATGGCTCGAAATTCATGTTAGAAGGGCCTTACTCAAAGTAAAAGTTACAACGACTAATATCATTCCAAAAATTAACCTATAGTTTTCACATGATTTAACTTAATAACATAACAATTGAGAACTTATTTAAACTAGAAAAGAATAGTTTCTGAATTATTTTTAACTAATGCATGATGGCTTAACAGGTTAAAACCACCTACATAATAGCCTACCTTATTGGCCTCCCCCTTGATCACATACAAAATATAATCCGAAATCAATTAAGCTCAAATAAATAAATCTACAGAATATAAACCGAAATCACATAGTACGTAGTAACTCGTAAGCTTATAAAAAAGCATACTTAGATGATACCGTCCTTTTTGTGCGATTAACTTTTTTTGGCTGATCTAGAAAAAAGAGTTAGTATACCTGCCAAATTTCTCATTCAAGCGTGTGCCTTAAATGATTATTGCGAGTACTGGGGTGGTATGATTAGGAAATGTGGTAGTAGAGAGTGAGGGAAATAGTTGGAGATTTTTAAGGATGGGATATAGGGAGACGTGACATATTCGAGGGGGGGGGGGTGGGAGACAGGGGGGTTGGCAATGGGTCTGGAATGGTTATCTGGTGGCGTGGGTTTGGGGGCGTAGGAGACCAGCACAGGAGATTGGGTTAGAGGGGTAGTGGGAATTGGAAATGATTTTTAATCTATAAGTTGGATGGTGCAGCGAGTTAGTGTATTGTTGGTGTGTAATTGGGGTGACTTGGTGGGTGGGTTGATTGTTTTGAAGCTTCATCGGTGTGATCTTATTTGGAGGCTGATATAGTGGAGGTCGGAGTTATAGAGTGGAGCGGCATGGGGGGGGGGGATGGACTTTGTCATAGGATCACCTGAACACCAGCAGCCCTGCAGGAGAGCGTGTGAGAAACATAAAAATGCGACACTTGTGCGAGGATGAGTCTCGGGACCTAGTTCACTAGTCAGTTTGTAACTTGTTTTTTGGGTACGGGGGCAGGATAGGTGGGTGTGCAAGTTGGGGGCCGGTCTAGGGATTTTTTAGAGTGTGTTGTAGGAGTTTTAAATAGATGTTTGGAGCTGAATGTAGGTCGAGGGGTATATCATGGGGGGCGGGGGGGGGCGGGAATCCTATATGATCAGTGCAGTATTATCTTTACTTGCTATAGTTCCTAGAGTTTTAATCCTTGTTGGACAATTCTTTGTGTAATATGGACATACTATTATCTTCTCTTGTAAATTTTATTTTACACACGGTATTATTTGAAACAAAAAATATTTTGAAAACGTTGTGCACCTCGTTATTTTATTTTTAAGACCACACTACTAGTTACATTAAATAAATATAATTACAAATTCAATTAATACATCCGTACGGTTTTCCCTTTTAAAAAACACACACACTATGCCTCAACAACATGCCCTTATTTTTCGAGAAGTGGGTTTGTGGGTGCGGCCAGGAGGACTAGTGGGGGGCCAAGAACTTACACACACACAACACACACTTAAATCTCACAACTCACATTTCATTGCGTGCTCAGCAACCCAAACATTTCACAACTTTTTCTACAAGCCATTTTAATCTTCAAACCGAGCCATAATGACCCTCATGGGTGCTACCGACCCCCAAGCAGATGGTGGTGAGACCCCGGCGAGATGCAAATACCTAGACGCGAAGCGTTGCGCGCTCCCCTCAATGTCCTCGCCCCAGCACTTTCGCCCTGAACACCGCTACTGTTTTTTAGAAATTACACAAGCACGTTTGTGAGTGTAGAAGTGCGCGCGAGACTTAAAAATACTTCTCGACAAATCAAACTACAAGGCGACCACGGGGGAGCCATAAAACTGAGGCCAAGCGGGTCATAATTGAGCATGAGGCTAACATGCGAGACCGAATTTCCTCTCCAAGGTGCCCACCGATAGTTCTAAGAGCTTCAATACCAGATAAGGCAAGAGCCTGTAGTGAAGAACTGCCTATATATGTCCTCAGGCGGGTTCACTTGCCTTTTATAAACCAACAAACACGAGCGGGGGACAACAAGTGAGGTCAACATGTTGCCTTTTCGAGATCATTTACAACTTGTGATAGGTGTATTACAGACGCAGAAAACACATCAAATAACCCTACTTTCGAAAAAACAGGATGCGAGCGCTACTTCCCATACTTTGGCCATTTTCGTTACACAACACTAACGATATTACTAATGCATTGATATGGTTTCGTGGGAAATTAAACGGGGATAACATGATTCTTCCATTCAAACACTTGGGGGGTGCTAAAGGAGTCTTCATTAGGTCTAAAAGAAGGTCATGTGCAGGGTGATCTGACGCGGGAGGGAGAGTGAAAATTTATCCTTTTCTTTGATACACAATAGATCAAGATCGACAAACACATGTCTAAGCGTAAAGGAAGATGGATGGCCTTTTCATAGAATAAATCTATGATAATCATCAGAAGTGTTAACATATACTAGTACGTAATAAGAAATATATATTTTATGCACGTGCACGAGTTTTAGGTTGTTTTGGCTTGTAGTAATGTAGTATGCATGTGTTATTATAGACAGGCCGTCCTGTGGATTTTGGATGCTCTGTTCGACTATAATAAATGGGCCCCTTAAACACGAATAGTCCAAAATACTTCTATAAACAGTAATATTTATTAAAAAAATTAAAGTTGCGACATGTATCTAAAAACAATAAAATAAAAATACTAGCAAATCACTCTAACTAATAGTTAGATACGAACGGTGTAACTTATTTTTTGAATAATGCCGCATTCTTTGAGACACAGGTACTCAATGCCTTAAACTTATAATCATCACACATAAAAAAAGTTAGTAATTGTGCCTCACATAAAAACCTAAAAATGTTTATTTTCAATATAATCAATCTTAACTCCAAACAATTAAATTAGTTATATGTAAATTACATAACTAATTAAAATAACAAAAGGCAAAAGCATAAATAATAAATAAAAGATGATACGGTGAAAAGTTATGCGCAGAAGCAATGCGTTGTTTTGCAAATATAAAAAAGAATCTTGACTTTAGTTTATATAGTTGACAAAAAGAGGAGGTTAAGAAGAACTGCAATACAAATTGTTGATGAACTTGGATATAAATTGGGCCTTAGTAACAGGCGTATTAATTTTTTTGGGTGCCCCTAAAACAAGATGGCCCTGTTCAATTGCACATTCTGCACACCAATATATCCGGGCCGTTGCTGCGGGGCGGTGTTTCTTTTATCATAGATGTGTGTGTTTTTTTTAAGCATGATTGCCCGCGCGTTGATGCGGGGTGTTATATATATATATATTTTTTTGCGGTTTTATTTTTCCGGTCTCATGTTTAATAGTTTTTTTTATATGGGCTTATGTGTTGGGCGTCATATCGTGGGTATTTTTTGATCTGAATAAATCTATATTTTTTTTTCCTATTTTGTGTTGAGCAATATTTTTTATTTTTTATTTTGTGCGGGTTTATTTTTTCGGTCTCATGTTTAATAGTTTTTTTTTATATGGGCTTATGTGTTGGGCGGGCGTAATGTCGTGTGTATTTTTTTATCTGAATAAATCTATATATTTTTTTTTCTATTTTGTGCTGAGCAATTTTTTTTAACGGGTTTATTTTTTTGGTCTCATGTTCAATAGTTTTTTTTATATGGGCTTATGTGTTGGGCCTCATGACGCGGATATTTTTTGATCTGAATAAATCAGTAATTTTGTAAAAAAAATTTCTATTTTGTGTCGAGCAATTTTTTATTTTTATTTTTTAAGTTGCCTACTTAAACAAAAAAAGAAGTTAAATGGGCCGGCCCAAAATGGCAGCCCAATGGGCCGGTTACTGTATTATTTTTAAAATTTGTATGTTATGTTAATTTTTTAAAGGTTGTTTTTTTTGGCTATTTGGGTTTATTTTAATATAATTTTATAAGATTGGGTAAATATGTGTTAAGCATGATTGCCCGCGCGTTGATGCGGGGTGTTAAATTTTGTTTTTTTTTATATTTTGTGCGACTTTATTTTTCCGGTGTCATGTTTAATAATTTTTTTTATATGGGCTTATGTGTTGGGCGTCATGTCGTGGGTATTTTTTGATCTGAATAAATCAATACTTTTGTAAAAAAAATTTCTTATTTTGTGCCGATCAATTTTTTTTAATTATTTTGTGCAATAGTTTATTTTTTTTTATATCAGCTTATGTGTTTGGTCTCGTGCCGCGGATATTTTTTGATCTGAATAACTAAGTACTTTTGTAATTTTGTTTCTTATTTTGTGCCGAGCAAATTTTTTTTTTAATTTGCCTAGTTAAAGAAAAAAAAAGTAAAATGGGCCGGCCCGGTTACTGTAGCACTGTAGCAAGCTACCAAAACTTCAGCGTTTTATTCCATTTATAGTATATGTATATAGAGTTGAGATCCTCAAAAAACAAAGGCAAAAAAAAAAAACAAATGGGTTAATCCTAACCACTCATTTTTTCATCATTCACTTTCCCACCTTTTTCTTAAAACTCAAATATCTAGCAAACGATAAATCGTTAAACGAAAAAAAATACACCATCGCGACGAGTATTTTTTTATCTTTCTATAGAGGGGCACTTATATATACTTTCGACGAACTTTTTTCGATTTTTTTTTTTCAATCACGTCAGAAAAAATCTCATGCGATTTTTTGAAATCACATGAGATTGTGATACAAATCTCATGTGATTTTTTCAGACGTGATTGAAAAAAAAAGGAAAAAAAGTTCGTCGAAAGTTTCTTAACGAGTAATTTTTTATCTTTCTATAGAGGGCACTTCTATATATACTTTCGACGAACTCTTTTTTCAATTTTTTTTTTCAATCACGTCTGAAAAAATCACATGAGATTTTTTCAGATGTGATTTTTCGACGAACTCTTTTTTCGAATTATTTTTTTTCAATCACGTCTTAAAAAATCACATGAGATTTGTATCACAAATCACATGAGATTGTGATACAAATCTCATGTGATTTTTTCAGACGTGATTGAAAAAATCGGAAAAAAAGTTCGTCGAAAGTATCACAACGAGTATTTTTTTATCTTTCGACGAACTCTTTTTTCGAAAAAAAAAAATTCAATCACGTTTGAAAAAATCACATGAGATTTGTATCATAATCACATGTGATTTTATGAAATCACAAGAGATTTTTCCAGACGTGGCTGAGAAAAAAAAATCGAAAAAATAGTTCGTCGAAAGTATATAGAAGTGCCCCTCTATAGAAAGATGATTTAATTCTCGTCGCGATGGTATGTTTCGTTTTGCG
>BQNB010119028.1:4420-20887 GCA_026074375.1 Tanacetum coccineum
AAGCCCAACAAAAGCCCACAATCCTTTTTTATAAAACATAAGGACCAAAATGTAAATTTTAAAACTTTGTTTTATAATTAAAAATGAAAAAATAAAGAAAAGGGGCCAAAAATGCCAAGTTTTAAAAGTTATTTTATAAGGAAAATGGTTTAATAAAACACAAGGACTGTTTTTGCAATTTTTCAAACTTCTTTTAGTTATAAAACAGCAGGGACCATTCTTGCAATTTGCCAAACTCTTTTTTCTTTTAGTTATAAACCACAAGGGCCAAAACTGTCACTTTCTAAACTATGTTATAACTGAATTTTCGGCTTAAAGAGAAATGAAAAGAGAGAGAGAGTTGGGGGGGCATTTGTGCCTCTTCCCCAATCTTTGCGTTTAAACCCTGCAACCCACCCCCTGTACATACCCCTTCGCGCCAAAACCATACCACCCCTTTCCCCACGTTTTCTTGCAATACCACTCTCCCAAGTACCTTTCCAGCTCACCCCTCACCCATTTCCACCTTACCCTGCCCCTATAACTCTCTCCCTGGCACAAACACTCAACCCCGAAGTCCCCTTTAATGGTGAGATGGTGTACAGGGCAAACCAAGGGCTAGGATTGCTTAGGAAGTGTCCTACTCTCACAACAAACACATCCCAAGTCCAAGTGAAGACTCTAAGCTGCTATAAAAGAGAAGAGAACAAGCAAAAGAAAAATAATCCCCGTTTTTTTACTTTCTTAGCTAAAATCTTAATTAAGTTTGTTTTAAAATCATTGTACTCAGTTCTTTTCAAGTTTTTATTGTAATACTTTCAGTTTTAATAAAAGTTAAGTGTTTTTAAGAAAATTGCTATTGTTGAAATTTCAAGCATCATTTAAAGATGTTTAATTCTGTTTAACTTGTTTAAACATGTGTTAAAAGTGATTAGAGTTCACTTGTAATTATTTTCCTTGGCCTTTCTTCACTAAAAAATCAGTTAAAAAGCTTTTTATAAAATAAGGGGGTGTTTGGTTTAGACCCAAAATGGGTCATAATGGGTTTTGCATGGGTCAAGTGCACTCAGCCAACTTTGGCTGAGTGTGTGGGCTTCATTAGGCCATTTAAATCACCATCCTTAGTTTAGAAATAAGTTTTTATGTCCCTTTTGGTATTCTGTCAATTTTCAATAAGCAAAAAGTGAGCTTAAGTGCTCAAGCTGCATAAGCAGCTTAAGCACACCATTGTGTGCTCTTTGTTGTTGTTTCTAGCCAATAAACCCAACCCCTTGTGCTGTCTTTTAACTTGACCAAGTATAAGTCAAAGTCAATTTTAAGTCCCAATATCAGCTTGTTTAAGCTCACCTTAATAGCTAATATTTTGAAAATAAGCTCATTGACCACCCCTTGTTATCTGTTTGTGGTTTATTTTGGCTAAAAAGCTTTTAAGAGCTTATTTTCATAAGCTCAAATAAGCCTTAAGCTCACTGCCTTATCTCCCCTGGTGCTGAGCACCTAAACTCAGCCCCTTTTATCCAGCTTATTTTATACTAGACCTTAGGATCTTTTAGCTTTTATTTATAGCTTATTAGTTGCCCTATAAATCCCCAAAATCTTATAGCTTATCTCACTTTCTAGGTTAGTTTAATTTAAGCTTAAAGTTACCTTTTTTTTGTTTTCTTTTATAAGCTGTTAACATAGCTTAAGTTATTTCCAGCTTATTTAAGGGCTTATTTTGTTAGATATAAGCTTCCCTAGGTAGATTAAGTCTAGTTTAGTAGTATTGATCATTTTTTAGCTTATTTAGAGGCCTTAAGCTCAAAGAAAAAAGCAAATAAGCTTTTAAGCTTATTAACATTCTGTCAGCCCAAAAGCTCACATTTCTAGCTTATTTAGTTCACTACAGCTTATGTGCCTTTTATGAAAATTGTTCCCCTTAAGCCCCTTATCAACTTTGCTTCTTTGGCTTTTTGATAATAAGCTGTT
Organism: Tanacetum coccineum; assembly: GCA_026074375.1. NCBI lineage: Eukaryota > Viridiplantae > Streptophyta > Magnoliopsida > Asterales > Asteraceae > Tanacetum > Tanacetum coccineum. Next base: position 6,368 of record BQNB010119028.1, read on the forward strand.
TGGACCCTTTTTGTAATCGGGGTCCACCTCAGGGACCATTTGTGTAATTTTGTCTTTAATAGTTAAAACTGTTAGTCCCCCTTGTTAGTTTGTTGTTTCCCAGTTAGTCCTTGTGTCCTTTCACTGTTAGTCCTTTTGTTTTAACAACAGTTAGCTTTAGTTAGTTTATTTAATTTAATTAATTTAAATTAGGTTTAGATTTAATTAGTTTAATTACTTTTTATAAAAACAGTAAAATTTGGGCATTTTTATATTTTTAGAATTGTTAACTTTTTCTTTATTTAATTTTATTTTTTCAGAATTTTTATAACTTTTATTTTTGTCTTTCTATTTCTTAGTTTAATTAATTATTAATCTTAAAAATTTCAATAAAAAATCCAAAAATTAATAAAAAATATTTTATTTTTTATAAAATATTCTTTGTCATTTAGTGTCTAGTAAAAAAAAAATTTAGTAAGGCCTTATTTTCTTAAATTTCAGTCTTAGAACCCTTTTTCCGGGTGCGTTTACCGTTTCTTTTCGTTTTACATTCAAACGACCTCCGTTTTTTTATTCTAGTTTTCTTTAATTTTTCCCAATTAACTAATTAGAATTTAATTTGATTTTTAATTTAATTTAGCACTAATTTTCTAATATTTTAATATAGGTTTCCCGATACCTATTTCTGTTCCCCTAATTTTAGTATAGATTTTAATTTTAGATGTTCCCTTAACTAATTTTAGTTTCCAGTAGTTTTTTAAGATCTCCATTTCCTATATCTTTTCCCGTAGATTGATATTAGTTTTATTTATCAATTTTAGTTGTAATATATCATGTTTCCATCAAATTCTCCAACATTCAATTTCTCAATCAAACAGGATTACTTTCCATTGATCCGTTGGGACATACGACCCGGGAATATCTCTTCCGAATCTTTTTATAATTTGATTCTTACTTGTGTATTTTATCCTTTTGTGGAATTTTTTTTATGGAAGACCTTTTGCCTTGGTCAAGGGCATTCGGTCAGGATCTGTATTAGGGTTGCTATATAAGTGTACGCTAACAGCGAATCAATTTTTGGCGCCGTTGCCGGGGAGGCATTTGCTACGATTGTTATCCGACTTTGATCTGAACTTGTCTTATTGTTTAAAATATCATTATTAAAAAAACACAAAAAATCAATTTCTTACTTTTTAGTAGTACATATCAATAAAAAAATAAAAAATAAAAAAAAAAAAAAAATTTCCATAAAAATTAAAATTCAACTAATTGATAAAATACCAACATAAAATATTCACAACTTGAAGGGTTTTATTATCATAAAAAGTTCCGGTGAACTATTGAGTTCCACTCGAACAAAAGATTTAAAACTGCCTTCTGTGACACTTACATATACGGCCGCCTCAATTCTATGACAAGCTATAAAGTGTGTATAAGGAGGGTTGTACCTAGGAACAACGACCCGAAAGGAGAAAAAAGCTTCGCAGCTATTCCCTACTCCTCCGCTCACATGTGCGTTTTTCAATTCTGAGAGCTATCCCCCCCCCGTTAAGTAAGATTAGATTATCAGTTTTTAAGTTGTCTACTGAATTTGTCCAATTGTGAAATATGTTTGTTAATATAAATTCGAAAAAACCAAAAAAAAAATAATCTTCTTTTTCTTCGTATCAGTTAATTCTTTCCTTATCCCTCTTCTATTTATATCTTATGACATCATTCATTAACGCCTTAAAGGCGATTAAAAGGCATGTCGGTTCTTGTGAAATTTGCACATCTTCAGCCTTTTGTTGTTCAAAAGAGAAACTCAAAAACAAGATTCTTGTCCCAATGCCCGAGAGCATCTCAACAACACTTTAAGATTGCAAGAATTTGTTTCGATTGTGGAGACCTGTTGGCAATGTTAATTGTCTAGAATGTGACCTGACACTAAATGATATAGTAGAAACTTTTTTCAAAAGGTTCAAAATACTTCCAGTCATCAATGACAATTCCACCGTTTGTTAATGCACCTCGAGAGCCATTCGATGTCAAACAAGACCCCAGTGGTCAATTCCTCACAAAAATCTCCTCTAATCCATAAAAAAAAAAAAGAAGTAAAAATGAAGAAGAAACCAAAAAAGTGTGTTGCGAGTGTGGTGAATTCGTTAGATGCATCTTGTTGTCAACGATGCACTTGTAATCTTTTGGGAAAGGGTGGCTCCATACTGGTTAAATTGTTCCACCGAAAACTCCTGATTATCTCTAATCCGGAACAGAGAAAAAAAAAAAAAAAAAAAAGAAAAAAAAACAAACAACTTTGATAAGATCCCACAAGCTCGAAAAAAGTGTGCAAATACCAAAAAATTTTTGGTCAAATGCCAGAAAAATGTGCTGCAATGAATATAATGGAGTTTGTTTTAATTTAAGATTCTGAGTGAAACACCAAATGTTATTAACTCCGTACTCATCTAAAAACACTCCCGACTATTCCAAACCCATCTCCACAAACCCCGACTCATTCTTATGAGAATTTGAACAATGATCAATATGTGTTACGATGTTCACCCCAAGTTCCGTTTAACCAATCCGAACTTGTGTTACAATCAAGACTTTAAATTTCTCACAAAATCCTCAAAGTCTCAACAACAATCCGTTGTTGTAACTAATTGGAGGTCCTCATGAGACCTTTTCAGTGCCAACCAATGAATGAAGACTATTATCATGAGCAGAATCCTTGCTATGATTCTAATTCTTTCGGGTATGACCAATTTCAACCTCCGCAATATACCGTCTATCATCAGATCTTAAAATCTCAAAATGAGTTTTTCAATTCTCAAAATGAGCAATTCAAATCTGGATATAAGCATCTAAACACTCAAATGACAACCTTGCATGATTTGATTGCTCAAGCTATGCAAAAGAAAGAAGAAGAGAAGCGAATTGCAGAAGAGCAAGCGGCTAAAGAGCGCTATTGGAAGATTCCCATTTGTGATGATGATGATGACAATGACTATACCATTGCAATCACACCCGTTTTATCAACCGAGGAGCCCGTAAACTCTCTAATTTTGGAGAATGAGCATCTTGACACAATTTCGGCAACGGAATCGGACGAATTCAATAATGTCAAGTGGTTGAAATCCTTGTCCCAATCCCAAGTGAGTCCAAAGGTGTTCCCAAAGTGTGTGATGTGCCTTTTCATGACAATTCTCCGCCTCTTGACATTTCAAAAGATCAATCTGAGGATTTCTCTGATTCTAACGTTGATTCTACTTCGACTGATGAAGATTCCTTCTCTAGTAACGATGTCGAGTATGTTGAGGCATCACCTCCCAATTCTGAGCCAGTTAGCTCGAAGGTGATGGAGATTGTTATTCCAGAAGTTGGAAGGATTGAGGATGACATTCTTTTAATCAAAGACGATACCCTTGCTAAAAATTGTTGAATGTCAATCGTCTTGTTGCTAAAATCAAAGCATTAAAAGATAATCCCGTTCCATCTTCCGTTGTTGTGACCAAGTCTACCTCCACATTTCCTAACCTTTTCTTGGAGGAGACTAACACCTTTGATAATTCTTTGCCCGAATCGGAAACTTTCAGCTTTAATCTAGAAGAGATTAGTAGTGGCAGTCCCACTACTCATTCTGATTTATCTCTTCCAGATTATAAAGCTTTCTACATTGATAACGATCATTTTAAAGAGAAGAGTAGTGGCAGTACCACTACTCATGTTGATTTTTCTCAATATGATTCGTTTATCTTTGATCTTTCGAATGATCAGTTTCCTCCTACCGATAGGAGTGATTTTTATATCATGAGGAGTTCGCCGATGAACTCGCTCAAATCATATCTCAACCAGAGTATGATTGTTTTCTTAATGATGAACCCACTGGCAATTTCACAATGGATGTGGTGGTAAATATTTTCCAAACAAAAGAACCAAGAGATCATGGTGCTTAATGTTTTTGCCCACCCTTGAGTTCGATTTCAACCTTCTAGTGAATCATTTTCCTATGTTTGTATGGATTCTTCTCCATTTCTTTTCATTCTCCATTATTCTCCTTAACTTCTCTCCTGTGGGGATGAAGACACCATATTTGATCCCGGCATTTCAAAAGTATCATTCTTCGTAGCCGGATTATCTCATCGAGTAGGACTTTCATGAACTTCAATACTTATCGTAGTCACTGAATGAAAAGTCCGATGATATATTTTAATTTCCACTTGTTTCCTCAAGGATCCAGAAATCCTTTTAATTGGTGTCAAGCATCGCAACCCTAAACAAGCGCTTCGTGGAGGACACCCATGTTTATATTAGTTTAATCTTAGTATAATGTAGTGTTAAATAAGTTTTTTTGTTGTTGTGTAAAATAGCTTATCTTTTCCATTACCGTGTTCGCCATGTTGTTGGTTAATGTTGTATTGTCCAGTGAATTGCCGCGGATTATGAAGCCTCTCAGTTTGTCGTTCATCAAGAGTTTCACATCCTCATCTTCATTTGGGAATTCCGATATCCTAATCTTAAAATCAACTAACGTTTTTTTCTTTTGGCATACCTCATAACTGGCCTTAGGATAATGTAATCCCTTCAAAACATCGAGGACGAATTATTAGTCTAGTTTGGGGGGGGTACATCGATTTGATTTGCGTTGGCCTACAGCATTAAACCACGTAAACCCGTTTTTACCACCAAAATACCAAAAAAATTAAAAAATTAAAAAAATTTCAAAAATATAATAAGTGTTTTGCACAGTTTTTGCTTTCTTTTGTAGAATAAAATAATTTTTTTGAATTGATCGGGCGTGTGAGCCCTACTAGTTCCCTTAGCCAAGCTTTTCACGAATTCTATAGCTTTGAATTTTAATAATGTGAAGAACGAGAAATGATAGAGTTAAATATAAGTTTATGTGCTAAGCAAGATTCTTCTAAAAACTTATACGAGTAACTTGTGGTTTTCTCTCCCGTGAATTTCTAATCCACCTAAATCATACGTACTCAATTTAATTCAACTAAGTCAATCGATGTTTTCAGAAAAAGCTTCAAATTTGTAACTTGAGTTTTCAAGCGAGATTTTATAGTGATTTAAAAGATAAATGCCAAAGAAGCATGAATGAAATGTGAATGCAAAAATGCATGAATATGGAAATTTTGCCAATGAAGCATGCAGTTGATATTATGGAGCAAGTAAAAGATGTGTCGTGATATCCCACTCCGCTAGCAACGAGGTGGGGTACAAACAAAGACGTCCTTGCTTCTAATAACTGGTGGTCTGTCATATCTCACTTGGAAGAAAGGTCTAGGTGAGTGGTTCAAACTAAGAACCCAAATCCATAGCCATATTAGGAATAATTGTTGATGTGATTTTCCCACTACGTAGCAACGTGGTGGGTTTTTCAAACTAAGAACATCGGTCCGTTGGTATGTGATATCCTACTCCGTTAACGCCACGAGGTAGGGGTCAAATTAAGCAACTCATTCCTAAGCTCTAAAGAACTTATGATATGATGTTGAATATGTTGCAAAAAGTTCTAAAGTTTAAATCTCGAAATCAAGTTACAAGGTCTTAATAAGTTGTTGCTTTGAGTCATGATTCATTTTGAATTATGACTATGAAAATAAGTTGATCTATGGTTAAATTAAAATGAGTACACACATTCAATCGTATATCCATATTGGGAGTTGAAAATTCTCAAGTCATACGTATGGCAGGGCTTAACATCTAAACAATATCAACACCCAATGATCTTGTTTAATTGATTAGCTTGGAACTTGTGAAAAATTCCGAGGACGAAGCAATAATCCGTCAGGACATCCGTAAGAACACTCAACGGACGCTTCTCAATTCTTAAGACCCCAGTATTAATAAATAAAGAAAGTCAAACTTGTTAAAAAATGAGAAAATCCAAAAATATTAGTTGTAGTTAGTGTAAATTCAGAAAATGGTGAAAACGGGGCTTACGTGTTTACTTCATAACATTGCGTGAGGAACACAATACCTTAGTTTGGGATTTGATTAAGTGCTTAATTACACATATCTTCTTACCTTCAAAAACGAGCTTAAAGAACAAAAACAGACAGAAAACTGCCAATAAATGATTGTTTTGCAATTATTGTGCAGGAAGTAGGATATCATCAAAAGACAGAAAACCAAGCCAAAATGGACAAAACTTAGTCATGGGAATGGAAAATACGGTGCTAAAATCAAGGCCAAAGTCCAAAATGACGAAAAGTCAAGTTCAATACTGAAGTATCAGCAGTCAAACCGGAGCCGAAACTGAAGAATACTATTGGAATTCAATCTTAACCCCTCTGAATGGCCTGGAAAGCCTAATAGTATAATCTGAAAGACTTGAAGACAAATGTTCCGTCAATCAATTTTCAACAGCCCATTTGTGTGCAATTGACAAAGACCGTGAAGACTTTGAAGGCCCAATCCTAGCCCAGTTACAGCCAATCTCAGCCATTGTACACACAAAACCCACTTCATAACCTTATTGGGCTTGAAAAAGCCCAATAACCAAACCTAAACCTTATTGGGCCCAGACACACTCAATTGGGCCCAATACAAGCCCAAAAGCCCAACAACAAAACCCAAGCCCAAAATCCTTTTTTATAAAACTTTAGGGGCTAAAGTTGTCATTTTTAAAAGTTTTTTATAAAAGAAAAATGGTAAAATAAAGGGAAGGACTAAAACTGCCAATGGGCATTCTTTTATTTAGTTATAAACAGCAGGGACCATTTTTGTAATTATCCAAAACCCCTTTTAAATCTTTTGTTATAAAACCACAAGGGCCATTATTGTCACTTTCTAAACTTGTTTATAACTGAAATTCGGCCAAGATAGAAATGACAAGAGAAAGAAAGTGTGAGGGCTAGTGTTGCATCTTTTTCAAACATCCCTTTTAAAATCCTGCAACCACCCCGTACCCTCCCCATTACCCGCCAAAACCTAAACTCCCCTTTCCCACGGTTTTCTTGCAATACCACTATCCCAAGTACCCTCACAGCTCACCCCTCACCTTTTCCCACCTTACCCTGCCCCTATAACCCCTCCCACTTGGAAAACACTCAACCCGAAGCACCCTTTCAATGGTGAGATTGTATTCAAGGCTAATGGAGGGCTAGGATTGCTTGGATTGCTTTCTACACTCACAACAAACACAGCCCAAGAGCTAGAAATGTTTGAAGTCCTCTATAAAAGAGAAGAAGACAACCCGAAGAAAATCATCTTGTTTTTTTACTTCTTAGCTAAAATTTAAATTAAGATAGCCATTAAAATTGTTGTACTCAGTTATTTTTTAGTTTTTTTTTATAACGTTTGAAGTTAATAAAGTTAAGAGTGTTTGAGAAAATTGCTATTATCGAAATTTCAAGCATCATTTAAGCTGTTTAATTCTGTTTAACTTGTTTAAACATGTGTTAAAAGTTATTAAAACTCACTTGTAATCACTTATCTCAGCTTTATTTCACCAAAAAATCAGTTAAAAATCGATTTTTATATAAATAAGGGGGTGTTTGGTTTAACCCCAAAATGGGTCAAAATTGGTTTGGTATGGGTCAAGCTCACTCAGCCAACTTTGGCTGAGTGTGTAGGCTTTATTAAGCCTCTTAAATCACCACCTTTAGTTTGGAAATAAGTTTTTAAGTGCCCTTTTTAATTCTGTCAAATTTTCAATAAGCTAAATTGAGCTTAAGTGCTCAAGCTGCTTATGCAGCTTAAGCACATTGTTTGTGTGCTTTTTGTTGTTGTTTCTAACCAATTTACCCACCCCCTTTGCTCTGTCATATTACCATAAGCCCATGTCACCATGTATGTATGTGTGTACATTTTTTTTGAAAGTAGCCAATTTTAAGCCCCATGTTCAGCAATTTTAAAAAGGCCTTAAGCTCTCATACTTTGAAAATAAGCTCAATTATGGCCCCTAAATTTGTTAGTGTTTGTTTGGCTAAAACGCTCTTTAGAGCTTATTTTCATAAGCCAAAAAAAAGCCCCTAGCCACTTCTGCCTTTACCCGACTGTGGCTGACACCATTTTTCAGCCCACATTTATACTTATTATAGATAATAAAGCCTTAGGATCTTTAGCTTTTATTATATAGCTTATTAGTAACCCTTAAATTCCCAAACTCACATAGCTTAATTTCCCCCTTTAGCTTAGCTTATTTTAGGGCTTAAGTTCCCTTTTTCTGTTTTCTTTTAAACGTCAATTATAACTTATTTGCAAATTAGCTTATTTAAGGCTTATTTTGTTAGATATAAGCTTCCCTAGGTAGATTAAGTCTAGTTCAGTAGTATTGATCATTTTTTAGCTTATTTAGAGGCCTTAAGCTCAAAGAAAAAGCCAAAAAGCCTTTTGTGCTTATTAAGCTTCTGTCAGCCCAATAAGCTCATGTTTTTGGCTTATTTAGACCCTTTCAGCTTATGCACCTTTTATGAAAAATGCTCCCCTCAAGCCCCTTAACAAGTTTTCTTTTATAGCTTTTTGATAATAAGCACTTAGGACTTACTTTGTAATCGGGGTCCACCTCAGGGACCAATTGTGTAATTTTCTCTTTTGTAGTTACCTCTGTTAGTCCCTGTGGTTAGTTAGCCTGTTACCCCGTTTGTCCTTGTGTCCTTTTCACTGTTAGTCCCTATAGTTAACTTTAGTTAGTTTATTTAATTTAATTAATATAATTTAGGTTAAAATCTAATTAGTTTAATTACTTTTAATTTAAACAGTAAAATTTGGGCATTTTTATATTTTTAGAATTGTTAACTATTCTTTATTAAGTTTATTTTGTTCAGAATTTTTATAAACTTTTATTTATTGTCTTTTATTCTATCTACTTAGTTTTAATTAATTATTAAATCTTGTAAAATTCATAAAAAATCCAAAAAATCAATAAAAAAAAATTATCTTTTTTATAAAATTTCTCGTTTTGTCTTTAATGTCTAGTAAAAATATAAATTTAGTATGGCCTTATTTTTCTTAAATTCAGTCTTAAGACCCGTTTTACCGGTGCGTTTACCGTTTCTTTTTCGTTTTAACATTCAAACGACCTCCGTTTTTATTCTAGTTTTTCTTTATGAATCTTTTTATCATTGATTCTTTCTTGTGTATTTTATCCTTTTGTGGAATTTGACCTTTTGCCTTGGTCAAGGGCATTCGGTCAGGATCTGCATTAGGGTTGCTATATAAGAGTGTACTATATCACGAATCAGTTTCTTTAAGTCGGTTAGATCCTGACGCTGTCACCAAATTCCTGACGCCGTCACTTTGCAATCCTGATAGCGTCACCATTATTTCTAACGTCGTCTCCAGCCATTGTGAGCTCTTTTCTTCAACGATTTTGGTGTAGAGTTGTAATCTTGTCCGTTTCTTCTCCAAATGAGCCCAAGTCATGTGTATTTCCTTCTAATGTCATCCAAGTGCTAAAAATACAAAAAGAAATGATTAAGCACGTATTTTAGAGATATTTGCATGATTTAGGGGGTTAAATGACCCCGAAAATGTGTATAGAATGACACCTCATCAAATACCCCTACACTTGGGATTTGCTTATCCTCAAGCAAATGGGCTTTTCTACCTAGACAATAGCAATATCGGGGGAATTTAACTTACTTTTTAAAGATAGTTTATGGCACAACCAATTAGACCTCGTAATTAAAAGCACATAAATTATATACTAGCACATCACAATAAGTGTTTGGATTCTCTCTTTCTCTCGTGTGTATACTGATATATAACAATAGGAGAAATGGAAAATTAACACTCATTACCTGTCATAGCATATAAATTATCATAAGCTTGGTAAAGGATCAAACCTCCACCGCATTGGCGTAAGCACCTAGGAATTACTATCAAAGAGGTCTTTAAAGGTTTGTGATGTATGGGTGTAAGTTAAATGGAAACGGAAACGGATAGGAAATATTTAGGTGACTTTTGGGGTGGATTTGGGTGGTGGTGAGTTAATTAATATACAAGAATACATGCGAAGGTGTTGATAAGCCAAGACTCGACCACACTAGGACTAAGATATACAAAACTCTACATCAAACTCTTTCTTTTTCTAGTCTGCCTCTTTCTTGACATAAACATGAACATAAGTAAGATGACAGCCCGAACATATTTTTTTCCTTTCTTTTTCTATTTTTTTTCTTTTTTTTCTTTTTCTCTTTTTTTCTTTTCATTTTTTTTCTATTTTTTGTACACTTTTGCCCTGCCATTTGATAAATATAATAATACATGACTTGGGGTTTATAAACGTATCCCTACACTTGAGTTTTAAAACTCATAAACATAAACTAACTAATGACCCGAATTAAGAGGATCAAAATAACATGTAGTGTATTACGCACGTATGTGGGTATTAGATTGACTTCTTCCCCATTTCTTCATAAAATAAAAACTACCATGAATCTCTATCGTCTCAAAACTATATACATTAATAAAAGACTTGACTTAGCAACCACGTACTCAAGCAATTAATTAACTGGGTTTATAAAAATAATGTACTAAAGACGTGTACATACAAGGAAAGCTAAGGCGATTTTGGTGTAACAATTGGTTAAGCGTGTAAACAATGCTCTTCATTAATAATCTGGAGTGCACCGGAGAATTACGAGAACCATGAAAAGGATAGGCTCAGAGGGGTGTACTAGGGGTATCTTTCACTAAAAATGAGTGCATAGCAAGGGTGTGGGGATAGTTATCTGATCGGGAGATCATAATAACAAATACAAGTTTAAAACAAGGTTTATCATAGTGCCTCTTATCATTTAGCAAATCCTAATCACATGAATGTGATCTCACTAAGCAGTCTTGAGATGCATCACTAAAGCAAGTTCTAGAATTTAATATACTACCGGTACACTCTCATATAATTTTAACCGATACAAATGCTCCAGAAAAAGTGACAAAACCACATATGCATGATTAAGTCCATGAATACGACACATGTGATTGCTCATTCCTTAACTCGAGCAAGCTAAAGGTAAAACTATCTTAGGTATCAAAGATGGATACCTGAATTCCTAAAGATCTAGGGGTGAACCTCACATTTTTGGGGTGAAATTTTTGAGTGGTAGGGTTTTTATGCTAGTCATATAATTTCTATCCATGAGACGCTAATAATACTCAGTTTTCATCGATGTGTGCCTTAAAAAATTTAAAATTTGAGTCAAAATTACCTTTTACGCTATGTTTCAATATATTACACATTATTTTAAGGATAAAGCAAATGCAAATGAAGGAATAGTTTCTAAGGCTTCTTTCACCATACACTTAAATTAAACATTGTCCCCAATGTTCTTAAAAGTACCCAAATAAACGAATAAAGGGAAAAGAAAAGGCGAAAAAACTACCATGGTTTTGCTCAATAATGGTGAAGAAACAAATGATCTCGGCTACATCGTCATCCAAGAATCTTTCATATGAAACTCCTAAGAACTCTCGGGCTTTTCCTCATCAAATATAACATGCGAATCAAAGACAAGAAACAACTACACCGAGCGTAAAATTCTACAGGAGATGATATACATATAAACCTCATTAACTAAGTTTAGACTCTACGAAAGCAATAAAGATAGGCTGTATTTACTAATGTAAGTGTGGCTTTCTGCAAGAGTTAAGGAAATTACAAATTCTGGAAATTAAACAAAAATAAATTTTCAAAAATTCAAAAAATGTGAAAATTTTTTACTGCAGGCTCGTGACGCCGTCTTCAGGGTCTGTAAAACTTTTTGCTTTGTTTTCTTAGAAAAATTTCTGCACAATAATCCTATTAGTTATTTCCTAGAAAAATTTACTGCATAGGCCACAAAAACGATTAGTAAAAACACATGACTCGAAACAAACACACGACACAAGACGTGAATTAAACTAAACTATTTATTTTTCATGTTTGAAATAGTTCTTAGAAACTGGATATTTTTCTCCCCTACATTTATTTTATGCAAAATACCTTTGATTGCAATTAAGACGAGGTTAAAAACAAAACAAAGCATGATCACATATAAGAATAAACAATCAAGAATAAAACACACGACACTCCTAAAATGCATAGAAATAAAAGATTGGGTTACCTCCTGATGTGTGCTAAAACACACATCCTTATAACCCTGGAAAACACTATAAATTAGACTAAAAATACTAAAATATGGGTAATTATCTTTCAAATATGTTTGTTTGGTATTTTTATGTCTTCCAAGTACAAATGATTAAAAACGGAGCAAAAACAGGAATTATCGGGCTCGATTTGATCAGGTTTAATTATTATTCAAAGCCAAGACGAAGTCATAAAATTTCCCGAGCATGCCATTGAAAAGAGCGCAAAATTACGAGTTCAACGGTGCCTTCATTGCTTATTGAGCCGACCCGTAACACATTTATATGGGCCGGGCAAGCCCATATATTTACTAGCCATAAAACAGCCCATGATCATGAGCCCAATTTACTCATGGCCCAAGTACAAGAAAAATTCATTTGAGAGAATGAAATGAATTGAGAAAGAATATTAAAACAACCTCACGTGCCTTGAAATTAAATCAAGGATGCTCACGTGCTCCTCCACTATATGGATTTTTGGCTTATCAATTTCCAACACCTGTCCACCTCTTTGTTATATCTTTCACTACATATGGTTGAGGCAAGAAAGGATAAAAGCGCGTGATCTAATAAGAATGACACATGGCTCTCTCTCAATGGTGGATCCAAATGAATTATAGCTGGCATACGAGGTTGTTGTATGAGACCAATCATTGGCAGTTAAGGACTTTCCTGGAAGCTTTATATACACGCTCCTCCCACATGAAATGACTTATCTACCCCTAGATCTTAGACTCTAATTGGTTCTCTATCTGAAAGGACGAATTTTCCCCTCCTCACTTTGGGCTATTTAAATGAGCACGCAGCTGGTCATTGAATTGATTAGTATAGGAGTAGTGTTAGATTTAGTGTAGTTTTAGGATATAATTAGTTTTCTCTCAAAATAGTAGTAGTAGCTTATTTTAATGTTTAGCTTATTTTAGGAATTATTGTAAAAGCTTTTATAGCTTTTTTAGCTTATTGTAATCAAAATTTTAAGCTTATTTTTTAAAGATGAAGATTATTGAAGATGTTACTTGGGCTTATTCCTTTTCTAATCCTCTATTTTCTTTTCTTTTTAAGCTTATTTTGGCTTATTGCTTAAAAGCTTATTATCACTTAATCAAATAAGCTCCTATAGCTTATTTGATTTGATTTTTAAGCTTATATTTTCAAAATAAGCTTAGCTTATTTTCTATTTCCTTTTGTTCATTCTTTTCGAATAAGCTATTTATTAGCTTATTCAAATAGCTTTGATAGCTTATTAGCTTATTTCATGTTTTATTTTTAGATCTAGCTTATTTCATTTAATTTTCAAATAGATCTAGTTTTTATAAAAGTTTTTAAAATAGCTTATTAGTCTAGATCTACTAGCTTTTAGATTTTCTATTTCAAAATACTTGATATTTTGGAATTTATGCTTTTAGCTTATAACTTAATTATATAGCTTATTTGTCTTAACCTTTTCTTTGTCTTATTGTTGACGAGAACTCATTCTACCTCTTTGGCGTGGAGCTTAAAGGTCTTTTAAGCTTATTTTTTCGATAAAGTTTTAAGCTTTTTAAGTATTTATCTAGCTAATTAGTTAATAAAGTTCATACCTTTACTATCTAATTAGTTATTTAGATATTAATCAAGTTTTAAGCTTTAGATTTTAAATAAGTTTATTAGATCGGGTGGTTTTTAATTCGATTCGGTTCATCATACGGTTCTATCCTCTTTCTCTTTTTAATTTTAGTAGTTTAGATTTATTTAGCTTAAAATGATTATGTTTGCTTATTTGTTGATTAGTATGCTTAGTGAGTAGAATTTATATATCTTGTTAAGTGATAAATTGTTTAGTGAATTAAGTGTGATTAATAAAAAAGGGATTTCTTTTGATTAATAATTGTTAAGATTATTTAGATTTCTTAATTAAATATTTCGAAGGGCAAAAGCCAGAGAAATAGTCAAACATCAAATCTAGTAATTATTACCTTTATAAGATATTGTTTTCAAATTCCAATAAGCGCTTGTTTTTGTTCGAGTCACGAGCCTGACTCTACACTTATTTGACGCGTAAAAGGTGGGTCTCCCCTACACTTAGCATTAAGTGCGGATGATAATAGTGATACACATCATTTCGATGAAAGCAGCCACGTGGGGTGAGGGTGGTGTATGAATGGTCAAGGGTTCTACTACCTTCATCCTAAAGCTACCCAAATCCTTTGGTTTGATGGGTGGATTTGAAGTTAGAGAAAAATTATGACAAATAATTAAGGTTATGTCATTCTCATAAAGATTATGCTCCAACGATTCTTTATCCATTCAAGTTCCCATCATCTTTATCTCGACTTTAACTTCATCTTCGCACTCAAGCTTATTTTCCTTAAATGAATGAAGTATTGTGTAACACCCCCAAAATGGCTCGCAGTGGAATATGAGTCAGGGGGCGTGTTACTTCATAGATCAACAACACAAGATATATATAGAACGATCATTAAAAGTCGTAAAAAT
>BQNB010119029.1:0-20887 GCA_026074375.1 Tanacetum coccineum
TGTGATCTTTAAATTATGTTTTTTTTTGTTTTTTTTAATATGACAAATCTTTTTGAAATTTTGTAGTTTTCAATTTTTTCTTTTGTTTTTGAAAAATTTATTTATATGTTTTTGATGTATGATCTTTTTCAAGAAGATGACTTTGTCAGGCTTTCCAACTGTGTTGGAGTCATACATCTCATACCAATGCGATGAACTAGATACTCAAAGCGTTCTTTTAGAAGAGCTTTAGTAAATAGATCCGCAAGTTGGTATTCTGTCGCAACAAAGTAAAGTTCCACAATACCTTTCTCAACATGTTCCTTAATAAAATGATACCAGATGTCTATGTGCTTTGTCTTAGAATGCTGGACTAGGTTGCATGAGATAGCAATGGAACTCTTGGAATCACAATACATCAGAATCCGGTTATATTTGTATCCGTAATCAAGTAGTTGTGTACACATCCAGATGACTTGTGCACAACAGGCAGACAAGGAAACATATTCAGCCTCAGCATTAGACATCGTAGTATAATCTTGTTTCTTTAAACTCTAACTCACAAGCTTTCCACCTAGAAATTGCAATCCTTCTGATGTGCTTTTACAATCATCTTTACATCCTGCATGGTCCACGTCGGAATAGGTAATTAGTTCAAATCCGAAATCCTTCAGATACCATAGTCTCATGTTATAGGACTGTCTTAGGTATCGGAAGATCCATTTAACCTCTTTGAGGTTTTTGACTATAGGACATACTTGATAACGTGCACATACAAAAGTAGCAAAAGCAATGTCTGGACGACTGGCTGTTAGATACATAAGCCCTCCTATCATTCGACGATAAGTCATTTGATCAGTAGGAGTGCCTTGTAAATCAGCATCCAGTATCTTAGTTTCCATAGGTGTGCTCATGGAGACACACTCATCCAGACCATGTTTCTTTAATAAGTCAATCGCGTATTGTGATTGACTTATGAATATGACATGGGGAGATTGATGAACTTGAAGTCCAAGAAAGAACTTTAGTTCACCCATCATCGACATTTCAAAATTATTTTTCATTAGATTTGCAAAACATTTTGAAAAATCTAGATTTGTTGATCCAAAAATAATGTCGTTAACATATACTTGAACAAGTAATATGTCTCCCCCATGACGTCGTGTGAACAAAGTCAGGTCAATAATACCTTTAGTGAAACCATGTTCAATTAGAAAGAAGACAATTTGTCATACCATGCACGAGGTGCTTGCTTAAGACCGTATAGAGCTTTTTTCAACCTGTAGACGTGATCTAGGAATTCTGGATCAATAAACCCTTTCATGTATGGCTGACAAAAACTTCTTCTATCAAAGGACCATTCAGAAAAGCCGTTTTGACATCCATTTGAAAGATAGTGATATTCTTATGAGCAGCATAAGCAATAAACATCCGAACAGCCTCAAGACGAGCAACAGGAGCAAATGACTCTTCAAAATCAATGCCTTCTTCCTGCTTATATCCTTTAGCCACAAGACGAGTTTTGTTCCGAACCACAATATTTTCAGCATCACACTTATTCTTCCAAAGCCATTTGAGAGCAATAATATTCTTTCCTTCTGGTCGTGGAACGAGTTCCCAAACTTGAAGTCTCTCAAATTGATTCAACTCATCTTGCATAGACTCAATCCAACTGTGATCTGCCATAGCTTCTTTGATATTCTTTGGTTCAATTGTACTGACGGTTAAAGCATACATGCATACCTCAGAATCTGTGTGTAACCCCAGCATGGCGATCATGACAGGTTTGGATGGTCGACCAATAACTAACTTGGACTTAGAGGAGTGATCTTTTGTCCAAAAAAAAATGTGAAAGTTGAGGGTTGTACTTGGTGGAAATTCTGCACATTTGATGGTTCTAGAGCCGTTGTGGATGACTCAATTTCCTCATGACTTGGAGGATTATATGGAACAAACTGTGCATTACCATCAAACTCAGCAGTGTCTTCTTGATTAAATTCATCAGCCTCGGTCAAAAGATTTTGGAGGAAGTTTGTTTCCGTCAGATGTAGTGTACAACAGGAGGAGGTCTCATTCGTGTCAACAAATGATTGAAGATCGTGAAGGTGACTCTTCATGAACTTGATTCCGGTTGTGCAGCGAATAGGTGGGTGTATTACCAGAAAGACTCTCTCATAATATTCTTCCAAACTTAGACCGAACAAATTTCCAAAACTTCTTTGGATGGAGTATCATTGGTTCCTGCTTATGAATTATGATTGTTGAAACTCGTTAAGTTTGGGTTTCTAAACTGATAATTTAAGTTGCAGAGTCCATAGCTGTGAGCTCGTCAAACTTGACATGAATAGTCATCATTTTGGTCCATCGGTTATAAATTCGAAAGCCTGTTGATGTTTTCGAATAACCAATAAACACCCCAATGTCTGCTTTTGGTTTCATTTTTTCCATATATCTCGCATAATTTTGGATAACACAATGAGCAAACACAAATGAAAAATATGCAAGTATTCGGTTTTCGACCGCGTAATAGCTCATAAGGTGTTTTGTTGTATCGTGTATGGATGTTTGACCGATTTTGAGTAAAACAAGTTGTAGCCACTGCTTCAGCCTAAAGAAATTCAGGTAACCAAGAAAAGATAAGCATTGTGCGAGCAGCCTCAACAAGAGTACGATTACGTCTTTCAACTACTCCATTTTGCTGAGGTGTTCGAGCAATTGAAAATTGTTGCATGATGCCTAACTTTTCATAATGAGCTTTAAGAGATGTGTTTTTGAATTCAGTACCATTGTCAGTACGAATCTTACAAACTTTTGCTTTGTAATTCAATTGAGCTTGAGCAATGAATTTCTTGATGATCTATGAAGTTTCATCTTTCGAGCGAAGAAAATAAACCCATGTATATCTAGAGTAATCATCCACTATCACAAGAATATATTTCTTTCCATTGATCGAAGCTACCCTCATTGGACCGCATAAATCCATATGAAGTAATTCCAATTTGGAATGATCACTTGGAACCAATTTAGGTGGATGAGAAGCTTTCTTGCTTTTTCCCCTTTCACAAGCAGAACAAAGGTGATCCTTTCCATATTTGAACTTTGGTAGACCGTCAACCAAGTCAAGTCTGGTAAGATCGTTTATGGTACCAAAATTAAGATGTGACAGTCTTCGGTGCCATAACCATGACTTTGTTGAAGTTGCTTTGGGAACGTGAAAAAAAATCGAGACCAAACGGGTGAAGAAGCAGCCATGTCAGAAATGGAGATAGTATACAAATTGGAATCACGTCCACCTGTGAGCAAATCATCTCCTTGCAGATTTCGTACGTAACATGTATTGGAACGAAAAGCCACTTCTAAATCTCCATCACAAAATTGTCCAACGCTAAAGAGAGGTATGTCCCACGACCCTTTAACATAATATACATAGAGAAATATGATATTGCCTGTATATAATCGCCATAGCCTGTGATTGCTGTAAAATTATCATTTCCAAAGCGAACGGTGCCTATGAATTTCTCAATGAAATTTCTCAATAGTGACTGATCACCCGTCATATGCTTTGAACAACCGCTGTCAACAACCCACAGAACGATCTGAACTACCTGCAACACAAGAAGAGACAACACATGGACAACTGGGCAATTTGACTACCCATTTCTTTAACTGAACCTAAGTTTCCATTGAGATGAACAATTATGTTTGAACATTCATTTTTATAACTGACAGGAAGTCCAAATAACATTTGGTTATGATCAAACCACTTTTGGCCAATATTCTACTTGTTCGAAATCTTGTTCTTTATTGAATTTGTTTAACGGTTTTAATCACCGCACTTTCTTTGGCTTTAATCCTTACGCACTAAAACCTTATCCTTAGCTTTTGATGCACTTTCTACATCAATCATAGATTTGGTAACTACAAAAGTAGTATCTAAAGTCATAGATTGTGTATTTTCTCAGAAAAACTAGTCTTAGGAGCTACAAAAGTAGTTTCTGAAGATTTTGGTGGTCTAGAATTAGTTGAGAAGGTTCTACAAACATTCGAACGCACATTCAATTTATGCTTTGCAACACATTTATCATGACAAGGAATAAGCACATTTTTCATACAAGAAACACATAACAAAGTTTTTGCTTTAGAAGCGTTTGCAACATCAACATCAATTACATTTTTCCTTGTCGAAAATAAACAATTTGCAGATGTATTGTCTGTTTTGCTTATTTTTCCTAAAATAAACTGTCTACAATTCATTTGCTGTTTTTGGTTTTTTTTTTATTTCTTTCTAAACACGTGCACAACATTAATCTCTACTCATTGGTCCTTCTAACTCTAGATGTAACCAGTCATTCCTGTAGAAGAAAAGAACTCTTAGTCTTGTTTGTTTGTGATTCTTGTTTTGTGACAACTCTGTACATTCCTTGGTCTAATGACATGTATGTATTGATTGCCCCTTTTGGTTAGTAGTAAGTCTGTAAAAGTGACTGTTTTGACAAAACATGGTTTCCTCTGTTTTGGGAACATTACCGTTTTCTTTGAAAAGTGTGTTTGTTTAGTGGTATGACACAAAGAAGAGATTGATACCATTTTTTGTCAAACTAAAGTATTTACAACTTACCTTTTCACTTTTTTTCAATCTATCTTAACCTCAGATATGTAAGAAAAAGATTTTGATTCTCACACGAATAGCACCAATTGCATAATGTTTTTCCTCAGAAACATGAACATTAAATTTACATCCATTTCCTTTTGAGTTTGAGACCGTGTCTTTTTGATTGAATCGAAAAGCTTTTTATATTCCATTTTGGCATTATCACGTTCTTTTATCAAAGATTGGACTTTAAAATCCAAAGACACGTTCTCATCCTCAAGTTTCTCCATCTTTGAAATCCAAGAGTAATCAAGAGGAATTGTGGTTTTATTCTTCGAAGTTGAATCCCATTTTTGTTTTTCTTTTTCATGTTATAATTTTAATTGAAAATCACACATTGCTTTTCACATCATTGAAACATCCTTTTTAAGAATTTTTATTCTAGGCCTGCAAACCTCTTGAATCTCAAAAGAATTTCTTTTCTTCTATGACTTTTTTCAAGTTCATCAATTTTAAAGTCTATCTACACATTCATGATTAATCAACACACACAGCTCAACATCTTGTGTTTTGATGATGCTTCCTAAAGTTGATCCTTTCAACAAATCATTTTGCTTCTCCTAGTTCATCAAGCTCTACTTTCTGTCGACTTTCAAAAGACAAATTTCATTTCTTTTATATCCCTTTGAAATAGATTCCGAAAGAATTCAAAGATAAACGTTCAAACTCGTTAAGAATTTGTTAAAACTTTGATCATGACAAAAATCATTGATTTGTATCTCTGCCGGTGATGTGTAAAAATTCTTGCTCTTTTACAGTTCTATTGTATAAGCAAAGACAGCTTTTCAAAACAAACTTTTATCTTGTCTAATTCTTTGATCAAAGGTGACTCACTTGGCATATTTTTTGATACCAGGAACTTTAACCGAGGGAATAGAAAAAGATGGAAAATATTTTTGCTCGACAGAAAGTTCTTTTTGAAGAACAAAATTTTATAAAGCGCATAAAATTTTTTGTAGTTAATTTCCAGCAATTTGTTTTATATGCAACAGCAATTGGATCAGTCATTTTTTTCTGTCATTTTTTGTGACTATTGAAGCATCGCTCAAGAATGCTCCTCAAGAATCTCTAACATTCAAAAAATTTCCTAAATTACACCTAAACTAGAATGAAACATATAACATTGACACTTTGAAATTTGCTTGCTTGAGTGGTATACAGGATTCGGATACCCAAAAACCATGTTTATTGTTGGGTCCATATACTGACAATGTTTGGCCCAAACATAAACAATCCTTGAAAAGAATTGCCAGTTTCAAATTAGAATCAACATTCTTTTCAGTTGGCCTCTAAGATCTAGAATAGTATCATGATAAAGATATCCTCTTTTTCACTTATTTGCATTTTTAAAATTGAAAGAAGTCTTTTGTAATATCCTTATTTTTTTCCGTTTTGTAATTTTTGACATCTAATTTTAATTATCTCGTTGTTTCTCGAGATCATCGAGATGATATCTCGATCACAAACTAATGAGACTGAGCTTTTCATTATATGTTTTGCCCGTTCATCAGCTTCAAGAAATTCGTTGAGATAATTATTATCCTTGTTTATGTTTTCCAAAATCCGAACCCGTTCCTTATACATCTCAAGCTGACTAGTCAAATGCGTGTTTTGTGTTTGGACTTGTTGAGCAAATATTCGTTGTTTTTCAGCTTCCTGATATGCATTTCTAGCAAGTTTTTCTACTGCACATAGATCAGGAACATGTGTATCTTTTTCAAAACAAAGTCACTATTAACATCTCCTTGAATGAATCAATTTAAATTGGCTATTAATATGATCAACACCAATGTACTGGTTAATAATTTTTAAGTATAGTTGGATACTTGGTTAGTTATACTCATCGATAGATGAAGATTGTAACCCACTTATAAATGTAGCCATAGCTTGGCACATCACCGAGAAGTAATGATCAGCTGAGTTGCATTCTGGCCATTAAGCAATATGTTTGCACTGGGTCTTCTTCAAATTCTCCATCCTTGATGCGTCCAGCAAAGAGAATAATCATTATAGGTCTCATAACTTAGTAAATTTAGTAATTTCGTAGTTTATGCCATCTATCGTATCAGCAGATAAGAATTACGCCAGCTTCATCCCTGTTTTGCCAGCAACATTTGTTTCTCATAAATTCTTTGAGTCAAGAAACCCATGGCTTGGACAATTCCTAGCATAATGTCCTTTTCCACTGCAGTTGTAGCATTGAACAATTGAAGTATTGCTTGAAGATGGAGTTCGAAGAGTCCTTTGAACATTTCCAGTCTCTTTTGGAGCATTCATTCCCTCAACAACTTCCTACCTAGAACATAAGCATGTCTGCTATTTCTTCCAATATTGCAGAATTCATATCTTTGAATATTCACGAAACCTTTCTCCTTGAAAGATTGCTTGATTTCTGGTGTTTTGGATTAAGCACAAAGACGATTATTTGTTGGATTAGAGAAATTTTGAGTAATGGCTTTTGCAAGTAGCAACATCGTAGAGACTAGAGGATCTTCAGAATTGTTGTGAACATCATCCTGCTGGTACTCATCATCATAATCAACCACAGACGTAGGATGTGTCACATAATAAGATGATGTTTGTTTTTTTGAATTTGTTTAGTATTGTCTGGATGATGAACCCAGCGTTCTACTAGAGCAAAGGGTCAGTGAAGACATTTCTAACTTCTTTTGCTCTTGCTGCATTAAAACCAGTTTCTTAAATTGCTGAAGAAATAAAAAAGATCATCAAACGAATCCACTGTCAATTGTTTAGCAAGACGAACTTGAGTCACATAATTTCATCATTCCAGTTGCAACCATTCAGAAACTTTGTGTTAATTGTAACAGTTGGAAAGTTCATGTTATTTCGTTCCAAATCATTCATTAACATGAAGAAAAACAGTTGTAAGACAAAAACAAGTTGCAAATCACCTTGTTCAACAAGCAAATTGATCAAATTCCGTTCGAAAAACGCGTTTCTCTGTCAACTTGTTTTGTAATAGTAGCCCCTCACCAATCGTTCAACTCTTTCTCACATAATACTTGGCCGAAGGCAAGCATCCACAGAATTGTAAATCTCATTAGAAATAGAAATTAGAATCATATTCAATGACCACCTCCATTTCACATCATTGAGCAATAAGTCAACACTTCAAGAACCCTCTGCAGTTTGCAATCGTGTATTGTCGAGCCATCAGAACGAAATACCTTAAACTCATAAGGGCCTTCATCAAGTGCTTGAGAAGCCCTTCCAGTTGTCCTCTCTTCCTGTTTAGATTATCGTCTGAATATACTTGCTCATCGTATATAACTCCCCTTTCAAGCATAAGGAGGCCTATTCACAGAACCGGAATCACAAGGGATTGTTGGGTATTTTTGGATGTCGACATGTCTTAAGATGTCAAAGATAGTATCTTTGTGAGATGAAAATGAGTGATAATTGTGAAATATTATCAACTCGGTAAGCAGTTGTCAAATCGGACAACTCCTGTTCTCATATAACAAGTATTCCCTGAAACTCGATACACTTCACTAACAGTAAAACAAACCTCGGACACAATACTAGACCAAACTCGTAATCTTAAAAACTTACCTAATCTTAAGAATAATCTGGCATTCAAACTAAATCAAACAAAACTCGATTGAACTTCAAACTCGACAAACCCAAATTTTTGAAAATTTCAACAATTTGGATTATTTCATACCACGAAATTCGTTTAAACCGAAATTTATGATCACTAGATAATCCAAAAAGTCTGTTAAATCAAATTCGATAAGAACCAAAAAATTTGATTTTGAGTTTTTTAGAATGTGAAAAATTTTGTTTTATCACACTCTTCAATTCACGATAAAACCTATGAAATTGATGTAATGTTAACGACTTTGAAAGCTTTTTCGAATTAAACGTATCAAATCCTTTATTCATAATTTCGATAGAACCTAAAATTTGAAACCATAAAACTCTCGATAAAACCGAGTTTGAGACCTAAGGCACCTAATATCGATTTTCAGATAGACCCGTAAATATCGTATATATCTATTTAACAAGTATTTTATCTATCGAAAATACACAACAAAATACTACTGAATTCCTAAAACATCACGAAACCGACACTTCCGAGAAAGGAAAACCTCTTCCGATAACGTTAAGAATACTTTCGAGATTGCTAACAAATGCAAAACTATACTCAATAACAACAATAACGCCCATTACTCGAATTTTGCTGCCAAAACTTAGCTCAAAAGCTCCAAATCCTTAACCCGAATTCTTCGAACAATCATATTTCCCGCATTCTGGTCGTTCGAAAAATCTCACAAATTGAACTCTCTACTTCTCTATTTGGCGAATGATACCACTTATAGGTCTCGTTTATCATGAATCAAACATATCGATCCTGGAAGCATAGATGAGAATAGTAAGAAGGAAACAAGTATTCCAAATTTCAAATGATATTAAAAATGGAAGGGAAAATGTAAGAAGTGTTTAGGTTATAAAAGCATCACCTTTCTAGGAAGAAGATTAGAGGGTAAATTATCACTATCGTGTCCGCAGTTAGGGCTACCCATCCCAAACTCAAAAAAGTGAAGACCAACAAACCCCCCCAACACCTACCCACCCCAAATTACCAACATAACAAACCACATACAAAGACCACTCACACCAACCTCCAACAAACCCCCCTGCCCAATACCCCAACCCCCCCTCCCTCCACCACCAGTGCCTACCCAGCCCAACCCACCTAGCCCCACGCTCACTACCCAAAAACCATCACCACCAACTACTAACCTGTAAACTATTCAACCCCCCTTCTAGTTTCCACAATTGGTATCAGGAGCCAAGGTCATTCAAGATTTTTAAAATATATTGTATTTTAAAGCTTGGATCGATCTATGGATTCCGACAAATATCTAGAAGGGCAATCTATGCAAAGACCACCATTTTTTGAAAGTGATAGTTTTATTTATTGGAAAAATAAATTCGAGACATATGTTAAATCAAAAGATCAAGTTCGTTGGCATGTTATTACCAACGGTGATTTTCAACCTATTGAACAAAATCCGGAAACCAAATTAGATGAGGTTATCCCTTTTGAAAAACAAAGTGATGATCTTAAAAAGAGACTTGCGAAAAATAACGAAGCTAAAATGTTTATTTATAATGCTTTTCCTAGAAAAGAATATGAAAGAATTTTCATGTGTAATACGGCAAAATAAGTTTGGAAAACATTGTTAATCACCCACCAAGGTAATAATCAAGTCAAAGATAATAAGATCGACCTTTTGGTTCAACAATATGAACAATTCGTCATTCCTGGAGATGAATCTATAGATAGTGGTTTTGCTAGATTTAATACTATTATTACTAGTCTAAAAGCTCTTGATGAAGGTTACTCTAGCAAGAATTATGTTAGGAAGTTTCTTAGGGCTCTACATCCTAAATGGAGAGCAAAGGTTACGGCGATTGAAGATTCGAAAAACTTAACGTCACTATCTCTTAATGAACTCATCGGGAACCTCAAAGTTTATGAAATGATCATCAAGAAAGATTCCGAAATAGTCAAAGCAAAATTTGAAAGGAAATATCTTGCTTTAAAGGCTAAAAAAGAATCTAGTGGTGAAGATTGTTTGACTTCCGGAAGTGAAGACGAAGAATACGCCATGGTGGTAAGAGACTTCAAGAAGTTCTTCAAGAGAAGAGGTAGATTTGTAAGACAACCTCAGAACGACAAAAAGACGTTCCAAAGAAGCTGAGATGACAAAAATGGTAAAAATGATAGAAAATGCTTTAGATGCGGCGACCCGAATCATCTTATTAGAGAATGTCTAAAACCATTGAAAGACAAGAACCAAAGAGCATGATAGGATCGTTCAGCTCTAGTTTGTTTAGAACTTTACATCTAGGATTAATAACATTGATAACATATATGCACAGCGGAATTAAACAAATAAAGAACAATGTTATGAACAAGGTTTTACCAAACATTCCAAGCACTAATATTATTTGATCAGAATAATACGGTTACATCAATGAACTATAACAAGAATCATAAGATCCTTGAGGCTAAACTACATATGGCATCTACATTCTTACGCTTGGAACACACACACACACTTTCCTGGTGTTTATAATTTGACACACAGAAAATAACACGACCTATATCTCTTTATATAATAGAGATATTAGGTTTACAAAGGATAAGTATTAGGAAATAAACAAATCTTCCTAACTTTTATAATTATCTTCTAGGAAATCTTCTGTAATCTTCCATCTTTTGAAGAATTCCTCTTTTGTCTTTTAAGTCCTTCATCTTTCATATGTTTTGTCTTATCAACTCAAATATAATTCCCAACAATCTTCCCCTAGTTGATAATGACAAAACCAAAATAAGCACGAGCTTCTTCCCCTGAAGCTAATATATATGAAAGAATAAAACTATACCACCAAGGATCTACAAGTTGCAAATCATCTTTGTAACGCCTTCTTCCCCTTTTTGTCATAATCAAATAGGGGACTCTAACTAGATGCAACTTTGATTTTGACAACCACAAACCACTATCACACTTCTAATCCAGCCTTCCAACAACTCAAATTACCCTCCATGACGCGCCTTAAGATAAATGAACTTGAGCAGTAGAAACTTAAACTAGCAGTAGTAATAATGACTTACAGTAGTAAAAACCTTCACCTCATGTGGTGCATGTAAATGGTTAAACATTTTAACAATAAGCTTCCCCTGAAACCCATATGTTAACCATTTCGCTGGTTCGCGACTATAAACCAAACATCATGGCTTATCCCGTAGCTTGGAACACTATCCAAACAACCAAGTATAATGCCATCGGGAATGTAACTTCCATTTCACATCCCACCAAATTGCATCTAATGCAAGGATGTTTAGCACTAACAACTTTTGACCTCATGAGATATTGGGGACCAAATGTTGTGGTTGTTTTCTTATATAACATATATGCCTTGGAGTCGACCTTGGAACCGACGAATAGATAACAGATAGCAGCTGGTCTAAATCATCTATGACGGGTATCGAAAGTTTTTTCTCCACTTACAAGGCATACAAGATGAATGGTACGTTTTTTTGGTAGTAATCTTCGCGGGTAACATAATGTGGGAAAGGTACGATTTTACTGACTTCTCTCAATATAGATATGTAGAACATGTTGATAACTTAGGATTTAACTTGCTAAGTGTAGGACAAATATGTGATAATAAGTGTAGAGTAACTTTCTCTGAACATGATAGTGAAATCACTAAGGACGGTAAAGTCATAGGTAGAGGTATTAGGAAGAAAGGCTTATATGTGATGAAATTAGGAAATAAGCCAAAAGACAAAATTTGTCTTGCAACGATTGATGAAAATTCCACATTGTGGCATAGGAGATTAGGTCACGCTAATATGCGTCTCATTCAATCGTTAGCATCTAAGGAACTAGTTAGAAACCTACCTAAGCTTAAGTTTGATCAACATTTTTGTGATGCTTGCAAAATTGGAAAACAAGCTCACGCTAGTCACAAAGCTAAGAATATAGTCTCAACGACTAGATGCTTAGAACTCCTCCACATGGATCTTTTCGGTCCATCCGCCGTACGGAGTTACGGAGGAAACCGCTACACCTTAGTCATAGTAGATGACTACTCTAGGTATACTTGGACTAGATTCCTTAAGGATAAAACCGAAGCCTTCGATCAATTCAAAATATTTAGTAAGAAAATTCAAAACCAATTAGGATGTACAATAGTGTCAATAAGAACCGACCACGGTAGAGAATTTGATAATGAGGTGCAATTTGGAGAGTTTTGTAATGCCAATGGTATTACACATAACTTCTCGGCTCCACGCACTCCTCAATCAAATGGCGTGGTTGAAAGGAAAAATAGGACACTTCAAGAAATGAGTAGGACTATGTTGAATGAGCAATCGTTACCACAAAAGTTTTGGTGTAACGCCGTAGATACTTCAACATACATTCTTAACCGAATCCTAATTAGAGCTATCATAGGAAAAATACCTTATGAACTCTTAAGAGGTAGGAAACCTACTCTTGACTATTTTAGAGTGTTTGGAAGCAAGTGCTTCATTTTAAACACTAAAGACTACCTTACCAAGTTTGAACCAAAGTCATACAAAGGTGTCTTTTTAAGTTACTCCCAAAATAGTAAAGCCTATATCATCCTTAATAAACACACTAGGAAAATCGAAGAATCACTCAACACGACATTCGATGAAACTCCTCCACCCTTTAAGACATCACCTTTGGTGGATGATGACTTAGATGAAGAAGAAACAATTAAGGTTACCGAAAAGAAAAAATTAGAAAAAGACATTGAGGATGAAACTTTAAAGATTGACAAAATTGTCAACATTAAGGAATCTAGGAACCATCCATTATAAAATACCATAGGAAACCTTAACCAAAGAACCCTTAGGTCACAGCCAAAACCAAGTAACTTCCTTTTGCTATTATATCAAACTATACGAACCATAAGAACATGAATGAAGCTTTAGCAAATAATAGTTGGATAGTCGCTATGCAAGAATAATTAAATCAATTCGTTGCTAACGACGTTTGGGAGTTAGTTCCACAACCTAGGAATATGACAATCATATGAACTAAGTGGGTGTTTGAATAAGTTAGACGAGAACGGTTGTTTCTGAAATAAGGTCTTAGGTTAGTTGCTCAGGATATAATCAACAGAGGGCATCGATTATAATGAAACTTATGCCCCAATTGCTAGACTTGAGTCAATTAGGATACTATTAGCTTATGCTTGTTCCTTATGATTTTAAACTATTCCAAATGGATATATAATTGTTATTTCGATGTAAAACAGTGATTCTGAATGGTTTGACTTCAATGAGGAGGTCATACGTGTGCAAACTCCTTTGGGATTATTGATTTTGAAAAATCTTTTTCTTTAAAATTTTTTTTCTTATTATTGGATTATGTTTATAAATTAAGAGAGAATGCTAATTTGATACTTAAACAAGCACCAAAGCTTGGTATGATAGATTAAAGCGTTTTTTTTATTAAACATGAATATAACATAGGAATGGTAGGATAATGCTCTTTTTACTAAGACGACAAGTTCAAAATTATTTCATCTTTCAAATATATGTCGATGACATTATATTCGATTCGACTTGTCAAGACATGTGTGATGAATTTGCCAAAATCATGCATGACGAGTTCGAGATGAGCATGATGGGTGAACTTAACTTCTTCTTTGGATTACAAATAAAACAAATGGAAGATGGTATCTTCTTTAATCAATCTAAATATATTAAAGAAATGCTTAAGAAATTTGGCTTATAAGATTCTAAACCATTGAAAACCCCCATGTCCTCTGATACTAACCTTAGAAAGAGAAGAGTGTGAGTCGGTTAGATAGTAGACTCAAGTATCGGAGGCCTGTAGGTAGTTTATTATACCTAACAGCAAGTAGGCCCGATATCATGTTTAATGTCTGCCTTTGTGCCCGCTTCCAAGAGGATCCCAAAAATTCTCATCTTGAAGCAGTTAAGCTATCTTCCAATACATTAAAGGCACTACGCACTTAGGATTATGGTATCCTAAGGGAACCGGCATAGAAATCGTAGTATATGCCGACTCTGATCATGCGGGAGATTATATGGACCGAAAGACCCACTAGCGGTATTTGTACGTTCGTAGGGATGTTGTTAACATCTTGGTTCTCGAAGAAACAAACCGCTCTTGCTATATCCACTACCGAAGCCGAATACGTAAGCGCCAGAAAGGCATGTCAACAAGCACTATGGATGAAACAAGCTCTCATCGACTATGACGTACGACTCGACGATGTTCCCATCATGTGCGACAACAAAGGCGCGATTGACCTTAGCAAAAACCCGGTGCAACATTCTCGTACCAAACACATCACTTACGGTCACCACTTTCTTCTGTGATAATGTCCAGAAAGGACATATCTTAATCCAAAAAGTGTCGTCCGTTGACAATATCGCCGAGATCCTTACCAAACCCATTAAATGTGAATCGTTTAACTATCTACATCTTGGTTTAGGAATGATGGAACACATTCCATAAATCTTATGAGTTCGCTTCTCTTTCTTCTAGTTTTGATTCTAGTCCGTGTTCCATTCCGCATCGTGACAACTTAAATACTTTATCTGAAGTACTTTAAGCAATTTTAATTCGCGAAATGCAAATTAAAACGTCACTCATCTTTGTAAAATTTTCGTCAAAACCAAGTCCAAAGTCCCTTGCTGTGTCACACCCCGCCAAGGCGGAAACGCGAGGCGTAACGAGAAAGGATATCATCACAACACAATGGCATCTATATAGAGAATTCTACATGTAATAAATAAGCAAAGTATAGACACAAAGTGTCATAACAATACCCATAAACTAACCAATCCAAAAACGGGTCACTTTCAACTCGAAGAACACGAAGTTCTCGCCAATAAAAAGACATGCAACATTTAATCGTAATCCAAACAATGCAAAATTCAAGACAAATAAGGAATAAACTCCATGACATCTTACGATCTCCTTCTAGCCACTTCTCTCTATCTTATTCCCATGTTGCTCACCTGAAAATGATGCTTAACAGTGAACATAATGTTGGTGAGAGTCATAGGTTTAAGACATATATAAATCTTTCATACAATTGCTGCGATTACTAAAACAATTCATAACAAACCTACACTTGGGTGGGCCGTACCCATCCGATCCCATATCACAACACTGAGTAGGCGTACTCATTCCGTTCCTTGTTAGTCTACTTCTACGTCACCTTAAGTGACAGTTGGAACTTATACTTAGGCCTAGACCAACACTCTATTGAGTATTATTTCAACCCTTCAGTTGGATTTGATTGAGTAGTAAACACCACTCTCCAACCGAACTCACATACCTCAAAACAACTATAATTGATCACAAAGCCATGGAGCGTATCACATCACAAATCAATAACCACATAACACATAATCACAACATCTAAAAACATTTAAACTCATAGCATCATTTTCACCCGAAGATAAATAATAGAAGAAAAAGGGGCTATGAAACTCACTCGTGCTTTAATGATGCTTAAACGTCAACATAATGTTGGTGAGAGTCATAGGTTTAAGACACACCAATAACTCACTTTGAAATCACTATGATAAATAAAACATAGCATAGCAGAACATACAATAAACTATCATACAAGCTAACATGAAATCACATTAACCCACATTAAGACGATCACGCTCAAACATCACAAACATATCCCTATCCAGAACAATGAGACGATCACGCTCACTATTAACAATCCACAACAATGAGACGATCACGCTCACTATTAACAATCCACAACAATGAGACGATCACGCTCACTTCTAACAATCCATCAATGCCTTGAGACGGTCACGCTCAAGCATAACAATCCATATCATATTAGCAAGTAGCACATAACATACAATAGTCTCGTATAGCCCATGCCTCATTTAAAACACATTATCACAGTAACTAAAACATTTAACTCATAGCATCATTTTCACCCTAAGAAAACATAAGAAAAAGGGGCTATGAAACTCACCTGGTGCTAAAGCAATTCCCAAAATCCTCGCACAAAGCTAAACAACAAAATAACACGTGTTACACGCTACTAAGCCAAAAGCTTAAGCACATGTAACAATCATATGATGGATGTCTAAGGTGTTTATTTACCCTCATGGGTCACCCCGACACCATGCCCAACATTTACCAATTCGTTTACATACTTTTTCAATGTTCAACAATTTACCCGAAAACGCAGAATTTTAGTGTCACTTTACCATTTTCTAAACCACACCTACTGACCTTTATAAATTTTACCAAAAATCACCGGTTCAATATCATGAGTTTACTATCTCCATGATTTTTCCACTAATTTATTTCCCCTCTTAAGTGCCCCAAATAAAATCAAACTTTTAACTACTCAGTTTCGGATCTGAACGAACACTAAAAAGTTTGGACCTAAAAACCATACTTAGACTCCAAATCAGAAGCTCTCCTTTGGGGGATTTTTAATAGACACATAGAATTAAACTCATGTAGGTTGGATAATCCTAATTAGAATTTTAAGTGGGTGTTTTACACCTCGTAATCTGACCTAAATATGACCCGAATTTACTGCTTTGACAACCTTTCTTGTAACTAACATTTGAATGACTTCCCGACCTTAAAAATTTTCGAGGCTGGATGTTATGGAAACTAGACTCACTGAGATTCATCATAGGCACTGGAATCATATTAATTCATGCTTCTAACCTCGAGATATTCATGAAACAACACAGCCCTAAATTCTGCTTAAACCTAAATCAACTTCTAACGCGATCTAAACCCTAACGATTACACCAACTCACATCTAATTGATTACTAAGAACCCTAATTAGATTTTAAACTTTAATTTACAGAATATTATGAAACCCTAGATCCACCATAACTCTTGTTACATGAATTAAATCAATGATTAAACTAATTAAGAAGAACTAAACATACCTTAAAGCTTGTTTCCTTCACTAAATCAAAACCCTAAATTTTTCTCTCCTTTTTTTTCTCTTAGGATCGGCCGAACAAGCAATATGGGGGTTTGGGATTTTATTTTATTGTATTTATAAGCCCCTAGAATAATCCTAGATAATTCCTAATTAGAGTCCTAGTTTAATTAGGCTTTTATTTCCTTTTTTTCTTTTTTTCCCTAAAATTCCTATTTACTATTCATGTATAAAAAAATATTTTTTTAATTAATTAATTACCTTCAATGCCTTAAGTTTTTATAAAAACCTAAGCTAATTTGGTTAAACCTTTTTACTTAAACGCTACTTACTAAACTTTCTAAATATAACTTTCAATTCACCAAACCACTTTCTATTTTTAGAAAGTCCATTAAAACTCTTATATTTTACAAAACTCATTCCCTTCTCATAGGTAATATTTTTCACATTAATTCAACGCTTCATCAACATATTAACCAAAACAACTCACTCATAAACCTCAAATCTCATCATCATTGAGATGAATTCTCAACTCAAAATGATTAACAACCACCCAAACAAAGCCATATAGATCACACATAAAGCACACACAAATACTTAGTCAATTCTAACGGATTGACTAACCTGCTCAAATCAAGGGTGTCACAGTATCCCCTCCTTTAGGAAATCTCGTCCTGAGATTTAATTAGTCGATTCATCAGCACGATCAACAAACAACTGAGGGTACTTAGACTTCATATAATCCTCGCGCTCCCAAGTGAACTCAGGACCACGCTTATAATTCCAACGAACTTTCACAAGCAAAATCCTAGTACGCTTTAAACTCTTAACTTCACGGTCCATTATCTCTACAGGTTCTTCAACAAAATGAAGAGTTTTGTCAACCTTAATCTCGTCCAAATGGCACATGCAAACTAGCATATGCCAAACACTTCTTTAGGTTTTACACATGAAACGTGTCATGTACTCTACTCAATTCCTCAGGCAATCTCAACCGATAAGCTACAAGACCGATTCTTTCAATAATCTCAAATGGCCCTACATATCTCGGTGCTAACTTACCCTTCTTTCCAAAATGAACCACACCTTTCCAAGGTGACACTTTTAACATCACACGATCTCCAACCTCAAACTTCAACGGTTTGCGTCTATTATCAGCATAGCTCTTTTGACGATCTCTTGCCGCTTTGAGATTTTCTTTTATCAATACTACCTTATCTGTCGTATCTAGTACTAACTCAGGCCCAGTCAAACTACTCTCTCCAATCTCTGCCCATAGAACAGTCGACCTACATTTCATTCCATACAAAGCTTCAAACGGAGCACACCAAATGCTCGAATGATAACTACAACCAAAATCAATAACACATGCCCTTATTGCATCTTCCTAAAGTCTGAATCATACGTTCACTTTGTCCATCCGCTTGAGGATGCTAAGCAGTACTCAAATCCAACCGTGTCTTTAACACTTTCTGCAGCGTCTGCCAAAACCACGAGGTAAATCATCCAGCTCAATCTGAGTTAATCATCACCAGAATTCCATTCCTTGCTATTATCTCATCAATATAAATCATGGCCAACTTCACATCTTGAAATCTTCTTGTATAGCTAGAAATTGAGCTAACTTGGTCAGTCTATCGATCATCACCTAAATCACATCATACTCACTACTTTGACCTTATAAATTTAGTGATAAAATCCATGGTGATTCTATCTCATGTTCATGCAAGTATCTTAGGCTGTTGCAACAAGCCAAAAGTCTTTGACATTGAAGCCTTCATCTCTTAAACAAGTCTGAAATTTGCTAACATAGATAGCTATATCCTTCTCTATTCATGGCCACCAATACATGTCTCTAAGGTTATAGTACGTCTAATCTGCTCCCGGATGTACCAACTACCTTGATGCATGGGCCTCATCCATTTCACTTCCTACCAATGGAACCTAAATACAATCCATAAAATATAAACTCTCATCTTCTTTCCTTTCCATCTGTTGATCTAAACCATGTAGCCTTTCTGCGAGTGCGTTCTCTTGCTTGAGCGCCTCACTTTGGGCTGCTAGTATCATTCCTCGTACTCCATACTAAATGGTCATAACCATCGCTCGAACACGTCTAGGTTGCACTCGTTCCTTCCTGGATGGTAGCGAATTTCTTACTCATACTTACTATACAATTTAATCCATAAAGTACTAACCATCATCTGCCCTCTTTTCCATTTGTTGGTCCAGGTCACGCAGCATTTCTGCTGGCGCGTTCTCTACCTTGGACGTCTCACTTGGAGTAGCCAATATCTTGTCCTTAACATTTGACTGGATAGTCATGAACATTGCTCTTACTCGTCTTAGTTTCACTCTCCCTTTCTACTCAACGCATCAACCACTACATTTGATTTATCGAAGCGTCACACAAATCATTCTTCAAGGTCTAGAAAGCCTCTTCTCGTTCTGCGCCCCACTCATACTTCTGATTCCTCTCAGTTAGGGAAGTAAGGGGTTTAACAATCTTAGAAAAGTTTGCGATGAAACGTAGGTAAGTAACCTGCCAATCCTAAGAATAATCATATCTCGGATGGTGTCGTAGGTACTTCCCAATTCTTCACTGCCTCACACTAGTAACCTTAGCATACAACTTCTCCTTCCTCAGTAATTCCAACACTAACTTCAAATGAACTCCATGCTTCTCTTCTTAACAAACGACACTGGTGCTCCTCACGGAAAATGACTAGGTCGTATGAAACCCTTGTCTTGCAACTCTCGAAGTTGTTCAGACAATTCTTGCATTTCCAAGGGTGCTAGACGATATGGAGACTTTGCAACTGGCGTCGCTCCATGAACCAAATCTATGCGGAACTCAACCTGTCGTTGTGGTGGTAATCCCGACAAATCTTCTGGGATACAGACCAAGTAAATCTAGAGTCTGGGATAGCTCTCCATATAGTAATTTATACATCTAGAATCATAGGATCATAAATATTGTCCTTCTAAATTGTTTATGTTTATCAGTTTATACTTGTTTATGTGCTTTAATATGCGACCTATCATTCAACTGGATCTAGTGATACGGACAAGTAATCTAGATGCCGAGATAGCTCTCCATATAGTAATTTATACATCTAGACCAATAGGATACCGACTAACAACCTGTCTCTGCCTTTAGATTGTGAGCTCTCTATGAGTTAGGTTTAACAAGATCACCATTGCTTTAATCCCTAAGATAGATTATAATCAGCAAATAAGGATGCTTTATGTGGATGCTTTAATTGTGACAGAATTAATGTGTCTAGGTCTTAGGAAGAAGTCCCGCCTAAGTTTAAGAATGATATACCACCTCGAGGTAAGTAATCATTGCACTGAATAAACAAACCAACTTCTAATCGGATTAATGATGGCTAATACAGTTTTGTATCATAAGGCTTGACCGCTCTTTTATCTTCTGTTAATTTGCTTGCGTGGGTTAAAGTGTCTTGAGTTGATTGTAGTCACCACCAAACCTGTAACAACTGGCAATTTTTAGAATTGTAAATGACTATTTTACCCTTTGACTTTTCGGGTCCGACTTGACTTTTTGACTTTTGATCTTTTATGGTCACATAAAAATGATTACCGCGTAACCGGTAATGTTACGGGACATATTTAAATAATAAATCATGTTTATTATTACATATCTCTCATGTGTAAATTTATTTTTAACTTATTTGACTTGAAAACGAGAAAATATATGTTATTCATAAGTTGACTTATCAAAAACGACCTGCTAA
>BQNB010119030.1:0-20887 GCA_026074375.1 Tanacetum coccineum
AATATGTGTTGTAAGTGCAAGGTTTAATCCTAGCAACACACATTAGATTCCAGAAAATACTCCACCAACGTCGTCGTTTTCGTTCAAAAGGTCCTGTATAAATTCTCAGAAAACAAATGCTATTTTATCTTCGTGTATTCGTTGGTTAGACTCGAAATAAAAACCTTAAACTGTACAGGAAGTCGATACGCCATATCCATACCCCAAAATACGCCGTATTGATACTTGTGTCGCATACGCTGTATTCGTTTAACGAATACGTCGTATAGACTATGCTGAAGATAAAGACTGGATAACGCCCAGAAGGTCAATACGCCATATCCATGGTGTTTAGATACGCCGTATAGATAATCTGGGAAGACAGACTTGATAAGAAAATTGAAAATACATTCTGGGTTGTCTTTCGGCAAGCACTTTTGTTTACAGAAAAGTCTTTAAGTTAGACTTGCCTTAATTTACTCCCATCCTTATAAAACAATTTGGGGTCGAACGGGATGCCAAATGGCACATACAAATTCTTAAAAAGATTTATTAGCATCCCTTTGATAATATAATTCCAAGTCACGAAATTAACATTTTATTCCTTGATAAAAGTTTCAAATTTGAAAATTTTATTAGATGTATCATGACTTGTTTCCAAAAGCTCATTTGACCCTTGTGTATCAATTTTTATTACATTAGGTAATGGTTCGATAGATAAATCCCCTGAAGAGTATTCAATATCGATTTTATCATCATCATTGTCCTTATCTGATTTGAATCATCAGGATAAATTACGTTAAAAGGAAATAGATCATTAAAGTATAAAACGTTTTGTTCCCCTTCATCACGTTCAGACAATTATGTTTCATCTTTCAAATTAAATTCATCGATATGCTAAAGACTTATAGTAGGTTCAATTAAGAAATCTAGAAATCTAATTTAGACGCCAGAGCATCATTGTAAACAATGGCTGTAAATTCTTTCTCAAAATCTTTAAAGTAATCTAAATCATCAAAATAACTGACTGTAGGCTAAGGTGATGGAAACGAAGGCATATTGACTTTATCATTATCATTTTTCGAATCCGTTTTCAAATCGTTGATAGAAATTATTTTATAATAAAATGAATTTTTGTCATAGATTGTCGTGTAATCTTCATCGTCGGATTCGTCAAATGATATTCTAAAGTTAATTTTATTGTCGTTAAGAGGACTTACCATGGGTTCACAGGAGAGCGTTACTTCAGATGTTAACGCGTCATTAAATAATTTAGCTGGAAATTCAGTTTCAACAGATCTGAGGTCGTGAACGTCTTCATCATACCAGATCTTACCATACGTAACAGTTTCCCAGTTATACACCTTACCACGCATACGAGCATTTTCTTCCTCAAGCCTGATATACTCTTCCATAGTGATGTTGGGGTCATTCATTTTAACCTGTAATAAAATAGCTAGGAAAGAAAACGGTCAAATAGACTAATACGCCATATTCAATAAACTGAATACGTCGTACTGATGATATAGTCGAATACGCTGTATTGGTTTTGAAAAAAATTTATACGCCGTATTCAGTATTCGACTCAGAATATTATAGAAGACTGTAATAATGCAGAAAACACACAAACACACAATATGCAAAATATACAATGCAAAAAACAAACACACACAAATATGCAAATTAATCTAAACTAAACTAAATCTAAACTAAAATACTAATAAAAACAAGAATTAAACAACTTCACTCCCCGACAGCGGTGCCAATATCTAATTTACTATTTATTTTATATCGACTATACCTAAAAAAACACTCTAACGGGCAGTGTACCCGGTCAAATGGAGTTTCATGATAAGTAGGGTGTCGATCACTAAGAGCGAGAGCGCTAATATCTAATTTATCAGTATTTTAGTTATCTATGTTAGTACTAAATTAATCTAATTTATGCTAAACCTAAGTTAAACCTAAACTAATGATATAAGGGTTTCAGCCTGAGAGACTGGCACATTTTTGGGTATCTAACCTAAGGTTTTGATGACAAGTAAAGCAATAAATACACACAAGAAGATGAACAAACGATAGAGGAGTGGTCAAACACTAATGTAAGGAAAACATATCAGCCATGGATAATCCGATAAAACGCAGGTTTGTTTATTAGTGCAATGATTGACTTATCTTGAAGGGCATATCATTCCTAGATTTAGGCGAGACTTCTTCCTAAAACCTAGACACGCTAATCATGTCACAATTAAACACATCCGCATAAATCATCCTATTTGCTTATTATAACCTATCTTAGGAGATTAATAATGGTGCTCTTACTAAACCCTAGCTCATCGAGACTTTACCCACTTACTGCTTAACGGCAATTCATACACTAGTAGTCCACTAACCAAGTCTTTACCAATTAATTGAGAACATACTCGTTGATCCCAAGGGTCACCTGCCGGTCCAACTAAGCTTGCAATCTAAAGGCAAAGATAGGTTATTATTCATGATCCTATTGGTCTAGATGTATAAATCACTATATGGAGAGCCATCCCGGACTCTTAGCCTATGCCCAAAGAACAGCGAAGTTGCAGCGCATTAAATATGTAGGACTAGACCCAGTGGAATGATAGGTCGCATACTTAAGCACGTAAACAAGTATAAATTGATAAACATAATCAATAATCAACGATAAATTAGGCAATCGATATAAACAAACCAAACATTAAACCTTCATAAACATGGCTGATACCTAAAGGTATCAACCGATAGTCATTGTAAAAATACACACAGTTTCATATATGAATGATTAAAGAAAAGAAACCTTAACCGAATGCGTATTTGGTTGCGCGAAGATTACAAGTGTTTTCCTATGATCTTGAGGCGCTTTTCTGACATTCTATGCTCCTTTATTCATCTTTTGGTCGACTTGGTGGTTTAGGGTTTCACTTGCCTACCTAAACTGAGTTTAGGGCCTTCTATTTATAGAGTCTGGAAATTGATCAATACGCCGTATCAAGCGATGTGGGATATGGCATATTGGGGATTTCTTAGAGTAAGGACCACGTTTGATATCTTCTAAAATATTTTATTTCTTTATCTTAAATATGGCGTATTGATCTCTTCTGGATACGGAGTATTCATCTTTGTTCCTTCGTGGTTTCTTGTGAAGTGTAGGCACGGATGCACCATATCTTCTTTGATGGATACGACATATTGGATGTTAGAGTTAATTTTTTCATATTTCTTCGTTTAAGCTCCAGAATGCGTGCATTTTAGCTAATCTTCACCAAGTACTCCATAATTACTGCAATTCTCAAATACAAACGATTAAGTAACAATTCTTTGCAATAATTACACAAAATGGGTTATTTTCATGGGATAAATGATGCTATAAAAGTGACGTTATTTGATTTCATCAATTACCCACTTTTATATAATTATTGCAAGAATTGTTACTTAATTGCTTAAAGTTGTTAATTGCAATAATTACGGAGTGTTTTGTGAAGACATGCTAAAAGGCGCATATTTCAGAGCTTAAATGAAGATACTTATTTCTGACTCAATACACCGTATCCAACAAAGAAGATACGGCGTATTAGCGCCTAGACTTCATAAGAAAATGTGTATGTTCATTTCCTAATATGTCGTATCCTGCTAACTACATACGCCGTATCCAGCTCGTCAAACAATCAAAGATCCTGCATTAAATGTAATTGAGGAAAGATATTACTCATTGATTGTGAACATAGCGCGCACTCCAAGGAATACACCCCTATATGCTGTATTGACCTTATTCAATACGGCGTATCCACTGAATTTCAGAGACTATAAATAGAAGACTTAAAAACGAGTGTTCAGTGTGCAAAATCATATTCTTATACCATAAACATAAAAGTCGATTTTCTGAAGAGACGAAGAGCAGCCAAGGTTAAGCATCGAAACTAATTCCATAGAAGACACCGAGTAATTCCTATACTCTTGTAATCATTCGATTTTTAGTATCGTTCATTAACTCGGTTAGTTTACCTTGGTTGTTTGATTATACTTGTATTATTACAATGGTTATGGGCTAATACCCTCGGGTATTAGCCATCTTAATGAAGATTCAATGTTTGGTTTGTTTAATCTCGATTGCTTAATTTATCATTGATTGTTTAATTATAGTTATCACCTCATACTTGTCTATGTGCTTGAATATGCGACCTATCATTCAACTGGGTCTAGTGAGACTTACCAAGT
Source organism: Tanacetum coccineum (assembly GCA_026074375.1). NCBI lineage: Eukaryota > Viridiplantae > Streptophyta > Magnoliopsida > Asterales > Asteraceae > Tanacetum > Tanacetum coccineum. The sequence goes on from BQNB010119030.1 coordinate 4,210, forward strand.
GATCTAGATACTGGGATAGCTCTCCATATCGTGTTTTATATATTTGGACCAATAGGATCACAAATGATGTTCTATCTTTGCCTTTAGATTAGTGAGCTTAGTTGGACTAGCAGGTGACCCTTTGACCTAACGAGTACGTTCTTAATCAATTGGTAAAGACTTGAACATTGAACTACCAGTATATAAAAAACCGTCAAGCAGTAAGTGGGTAAAGTTCTGATGGGCTAGGGTTTAACAAGATCACCATTGCTTTAATCCCTAAGATAGATTATAATTAAACTAAAGGATGCTTTATACGGATGCGTTAATTGTGACAGGATTTAACGTGTGTAGGTCTTAGGATGATGTCCTGCCTAAGTCTTAAGAATGATATACCGCCTCGAGATAAGCAGTCATTGCACTAAAGAAACAAACCAACATTTAATCAGATTTAATATGGCTAATACAGTTTTCTATCATTTGGCTAGTACCGCTCTTTTATCTTCTGATTTTCTTCTTGCACAAAATAATTGTTGTGAAACTTTGTTTGTATATTAAAGTGTATGCGGGAATCTACACCTTAATACCTAGATAAGAAATTATGAATATATAGTAATCTTGAACAAACAAGATTAACCAAACGATCCAATATTATTAGATCATTAATATGAGTACTCTTTCTTAGTACTAGGGTTTACAACCTTGAAGGATTTTTTATTCCATTCGACAACTATAAAGAGTTATTATGCAAAACTGATATCTACAACTATAGCTATAGAGCCTCCTTTTAATAGACTATAGGGGGGGGGGGGAAGGGGTTTTTTTTTTCCTTTGTCGAGCTTACAAGACAATCTAGATATCTTTATCTTTTCTAAAACATAAACGTAATATTTTAAATTAATACATTTATGTTTATCTTGTACATATATATCTCTTATACTTTTCTTCACAAGTATTCTTGTTATCCTAACATTCGTTAATCTCTTTAATCGTCTTTATCTCTTGACAGTAGTAAGTCTTCATGCAGTTGTTATCTAGTTGTACTCTTTTCACAAAAAGCAGCACTAATAAAATAAGCAATTAGGTTTATATTTTAGTACTAGCATTAGTAATATATATCCTGTAGTTAACTTGTTTCTAGCAGTCTTACATTTTCTACTAGCAGAAAAACTATACTTTGCTTCACATTTTTGTCTTTTATCACTGTGCAACCTTAACTTCATACTAATTGCAGTAACTTATGCTTCTGTACTATATTATCACTTACAGTAGGTATCTAGTAGTGGGTAAACTTTATACTCCAGTTCTAACCACTAGCTTAATTCCTTTTTGTACCTGTGCAGTGTAACTTTCTAGAATCCATGAGTCTTTTAAGTCCTAACAATCCTCCCCTAATCTTGATGTCATCTCTGAATCTTCAAGTTTCTTCTTTAAAAAGTCTTCATCAATTCTCAGGTAGATGAATTCTATACCTTCATTGGACCATTTTTGCTTGCATTTACATAAGCTTTAGCAGCTGATAGCACATCTCTCTTTTGATGATCAGTTTGATGTTTACTTTTTTAGCATAGTAGTGATGGCTTATTGGTGTGGGGGGGATTTCTCTTTTCAATCCAACATAAAATGTGGAGTTATCAAACCTTACCAAAGTAAATCTTCTTGAGGATTCACCAATTCAACTTCCAATTCGGGTCACTTGGTTACTTTGTACAAAATGTCTCCTGACATCACTCCGTACGTCTTGTTTAATACATGACTTTTAATGCTCCCCATAACTCATCTTTCTAAAAATTCTTCTTCAGGCATTTTTCACTTTACTTTGTCTTTACTATATTCCATGAGAGCTCCTAAGTTTATCGGTCCTTTTCCTTGTAGCATCATTTTCAGTGAAGAGTATCTCTTGGAAATTCCATTGGTCTTATCATAACTGTTTAATGTTCTCAACTTACAGTGTTTAGGATTGCTTGTTAATCTATAATACTGGTTGTTTGGTAGCATAGTAGGATAGCATCTTTTGCTATTTCTATTACTTTGTTAATCACCACTTATTGCGTCATTTGCTCCATATTCATCATGAGGGATCGAGCATTCATCAACGTCAGAGGACTCTTTGTCTTCCTCATTCTTTGTGTCTTGGAGGTTTTCTTGCTCAGGCGCTTGTCATGCTCGTTCCGTCCTATCATGCGTCGTTCTGCGCTGTTTTTAGTGGGCCGCTAAGACCTGGAGACAGGCTGGGAGGTGAGTGCCGGGTCACTCATGTTCCCTGAGACATCCATAAGGGTGGGGTACACGCGGATGGTGCCAGTGGCTTTCTTCGTGGGGTTGTGCATATTTTTTAAGCTGGACCGTCATGAGGGTAGGGATGGGGAGCCTCCCTGGTGCGGATAAGATATGGAGACTTGGGTGGGTCGCGGTGGGGGCGGTGGTTGTGGGCGGGGGAGCGGGGCGGGGGCGCGGTGGGCACTTTACTTATGGGGGGAGGATGGGGCCTGGTGGGAATGTTAGTGGGGGAAGGGGGCCGCTTGAGTGGATTAGACCGCGCGGGAGGGGGTTGGGGGTTGGAGGGTGAATGATTGAGTGATGATGAATGATGTGCGGGAGGTGGGGCAAGGTAGTTGCTTGCGAGTGGGTGAGGCAGGGAGCGAGGGGGGAGGGTGATTGAGGGGGGGAGGAGGGTTGGCTTTGAATTCGGTTGAGGTTGGGAGCTGGGAGTTCGTTGTATGTTGTGGTGTGTGTTGTGGTGGGATGGGATGAGTCGGGGTGTTGTTGGTGTTGGGTTAAGTGTGGTTTGTGGTGGTGTTGGGGGTAGGGTTGTGTTTGGTTTTGTGGGGTGTTCGTGGTTGGTGTAGTGGGTGGGGTGGTAGTGGGGGCTTCTGTTGTGGTGGAGGGGCGTATTGGCGTTGAGAGAGTGGAGGAGGGGTGGGGGTCTTTGTGCGTTGTGCGGTAGTGTGAGGTTCTTGTGGGGGTTTGGGTGTGTGTGGGGGTCCTCCGTGGGTGGTTGGTGGAGGTGGGTTGGGTGGTGGTGTGTTGTTGGTGGTTGTTTGGGTTGGTGTTGTTGAGGCTGGGGTTGTTGGGGGTGTGAGGTGTGTATAGTGGGGTGTGTTTTGTGGTAGTTTAGGGTGGGGGGGTGGGTGTGTTGTGTGTTAGGTGTGGGTGTGTGTTTGTGTGTTTGTGTGGGGTGGGGTAGGGTGTGGTGGGGGTTTGGTTTGGTGGTGGGGTTGGGTTGGTTTTGTGTGTGTATGGTTTGGGGGGGGGGGTCCACCCTCCCCCCCCCCCCCACACCCCGAGGCCCGTGTGGTTGAGTTGGTGGTTGGGGGGTGTTGGTGTTTTGGTGTGTGGTGGGGGTGGGTTGGGTAGGTCTGTGGTGGTATGTGTGTTTGTGTGTTTCTGGTGTATGGTTGTGGGTTTGTTGGGGTGTTGGTGTGGTGGTGGGTAATGGGTTTTGTTGGTGTGGTGTGTTGGGTGGCGGGAGGTTTGTGGGGGGCGTTGTTTGTGTGGGTGGTTGGTGGGTCGGTGGGGGAGGGTTTGGTGGTTGGCTTGTGTTTGTGTCGGGTTGGGTGGTTGTGCGGGTTGTTGTTAGTTGGGTTGTGGGGGGTTGTGTTGGTTCGTGTTGGGTGTGGGGTGGTGTGTTGGTTGTGTTGGGTGGTGGATTGTGGGGTGTTGTTTGTTGTTGTGTGGGGTGTGGTGGTGTTGGGTGCTGGTTGGTTTTGTTGGGGTGTGGGTGTTGTTGGGGGGGGGTGTGGTGTTTGGGTTTTGCTAGGTGGTGTGTGTGTTGAGGTGGAGGGTGGGTGGGTTGGGGGGTGGAGGGGGGGTCTTTGGTTGCGGGTTTGTTGGGTGTGTTTGTGTTGGGGAGTGGTGGTGTCGTTTGGGTTGTCGTTGGGGGGGGGATTGGTTATGGGTTGTGGTGGGTGTTGTTTGGGTGGTGTTCTGTTGTTTTGGGTTGTGATGGGTGTCTGGGGGTGGGTTTTTTGGGGTTGGGGGGGGGTTGTAGGGTTGGTGGTGGTGTGGGTTGTTTGTGTTTGTGGTGTGTTGATGGGTGTGGTTTTTGTGGGGTAGTGGCTGGTGGGGGTGTTGTGTTGGGGTTGTGGGTGTGTTTTTTTGTGTGTGTGGGTGGCGGGGTGGTAGTGTTGTTGTGTTTGGTTGTGGTGTGTGGTGGTTGGGTGGGGTGGCGGGGGTGTGTGTTGTGTGTGGAGTTTAGTGGGAGTTGGTGTGTGGGGTTGTTGATTTGTTGTTGGGTGAAGGGGGTTGTTGTGGTTGGTGGTGTGGTTCTTTGTGGGTTTTGGGGGTTGTAGTGGGTGTGGTGGTTTGTTGTTTGGTTGGTGTTTTGGGTGTGTAGTGTTTTTCGTGGGGTTGGGGGTGTTGGGTGGTTTGTGAGGTGTGGGGGGGAGGGGTGTAGGTGTGGGTTGTGGTTTGCGGTTTGTGGTGGGTGACTGTGTTGGCTTGGTTGGTGGTGTGTGGTGGCGGTGGGTGCGTCGTGGTGGGTGCTTGTGCGCTTTGGGGGTGATGTTTTTGGGTGGTTGGTGTGGTTGTGGTGTGGTGGTGTTGTTTGGTGGGTTGTTGTGGTGTGGTGTTCTTTGGTGGAGTGGTTTTGTGTGGGGTTTTGTGTGGTTTTGGAGTGGTGGCGTGGTTGTGAGTGTTGTGGAGGTGGTGTTTGTAGGGCGGGTTGTGTGGGATGGTGGAGTGTTTTGTCGTTGGAGTGTTGGATTTGTGGGTTTTTTTTGGTGGTGTGGGGTGGTGTGGTTTGGTGTGTGGGTGGGTGTGGGGGTGGGGGGTGGTTGTGGGGGGGTGGTGGTTCTGGTGTATGTTGGTTGGGTGGGTCTTGGGGGGGGTTTGTTGTTTTGGTGGTGGGGGGGCGGTTGTGGTGGTTGGGGGTGGGTGTGGGTGTGTTGGGGTGATGGGCTTGCGTTGCGGGGGGTGGTTGTGGTTTGGGTGTGGTGTTGGTGGTTCGGGTGGGGGGCTGATGGGGGTTGTAGGCTGATGGGTTCGGTGGGTGAGGGTTTTCGGATTTTTGTGTTTGGTGGTGTGGGGGTGGTGTGTTGTGGATCGAGGTGTGTGTGTGGGTGGGTGCAGTGGTGTGTGGTTGGACGCGGGTTTGGTGTTGTGTTGTGTTGGGGTTTAGTGTGGGTTTGGGGGCTCTTGGGGTCGGGTGGGGGTCAGGGTGGTTTTGTGGGGGGGGGGTGTTGTTGGTTTGGGTGTAGTGTTGGTGTGGTGGTGTGGTGCGAGGGTGTGGTTTGTGGGTTGGTGGGGGGTGTTTGTGGTGTGGGTTGTGTGTTGGGGGGTTTGCGTGTTTTGCGGTGTGTAGATGTGGGTGATAGTGGGGCGTGTTGGTGTTGTGTTTGGTTTGGTGTGGTGTTGGGTTGGTTTGGGGGTTGGTGTTTGGGGTGTTGGGGGGTTTTGTTGTGTTTGGGTGTGGTGTTGTGGGTTGGGTGGGGGGTTTTGTGTTGTGGTGGGGGGAGGGTGTGGGTTGTGTTGGGGGTTGGTTGTTTGGTGGGGGTTTGGTTGTGGGTAGGGTTGGTGGGGTGGTTGTGTGTGTTGTGGTGCTGGGGGTTCGGGGCGTTGTTGGGTGTTGTTTGGGGGGGGTGTGGTGGTCGGTAGGGTTGTTGGTTGGGGTTTTGGTGGGTGGGGGTGTGGTGTGGTTCGGACGGTGGGGTGGGGTGGGTGTGTGTTTGGGGTATGGATTTGGGGTTGGATTGTTGTTTGTGTGTTGTAAGGGTGTTTGTGTTTGCGGGGGGGGTTGTTTTTAGTGTGGTGTGTTGTGGAGGGGTGCGTTGGGGTGGGGTGGGTTTGTTTGTGGTTTGCGGTGGTGTGCGGTGTGGGGTGGTTCGGGGGGGTTTTTGTGAGGGTGTGGTTGGTTTGCTTGGTTGTTGGTTGGGTTAGTTTGGTGGGGGTTATGTGTGGTGTGTGGGTGGTGTTTTTGGTGTGGGGGTGTGGCGGGTGTGGGGGGTTGGGGTGTTTGGTTGGTTTGGTTTGTGATGGTGGGGGTGGAGGGGGGGGTGGTTGGTTTGTGGTGTTTGTGTGGTGGAGGGGGGGGTGTTCTGTTTGGTTGTGTGTGCGGGTGGGGTTTGTTTGTTATGTGGTTGGGTTGTTTTGGTCCTATTGTTGCTCGGATGGGTGTGTGGGGGTGTGGTGTGGGGTGGTGTTTGTGCTGGTGTGTTTGGGTGTGTTGTCGTTGGGGTTGTGGTTGTTGTTAGGTTCCGTGTGGGAGGTGGGGTTTGTTTGTGATGGTGGGGTTGGGTGTTGTGGGTCGGGGGTGGTGTGTTGGTGAGTGTGGGCTGTGGGGTGTGGTGTGTGGTGGTGTTGTGGTGGTGTGGTGGGTGCGTGAGTGTTGGGGGTTGGGTAGGTGCTAGGGGATTTGTTGTTGTAGAGGGGGGTGGTGTGGGGGTTTGGGTTAGTGTTGTGGGTGGTGGTTGTGTTGGTTTGTAGTTTTGGTGGGTGTTCGTGTTTGGTTTGTGTGAGTTGGGGGTGGTGTGGTTAGTGGGTTTTTGGGGTATGTGTTCGGGTGGGGGGTTATGGGTCTGTGAGGGTAGATTGATGTGGGTTGTGGGGGGGGGTTGTGGTGTGGGGGTTGGGTGGAGGTGTAGGTGTAGGGGTGGTGTGGTCAGTGTGGGGTTTGTTTGGGGGATGTTGGGTTGTGTTGTGGTGGGTGGGTGAGTTGGTGTTTGTTTTGGTGTGTGGTTGTATCGGGGTGTTTGTGGTTGTGTCGTTTGGGGGTGGAGGGGTGGGGGTGGTGGGGTGGTGTGGTTTTGGGGTGGGTAGGTGGGGGGGGGGGGGTGGGGGTGGGGGAGGGTTTGGTGTGGTTGGGTCGTTGCGAGTGTTGTGGTTTTGGTCGGTGGAGGTGGTTTTTGGGGTTGTGGGGGTTGTGGGTCTGTGTGTTGGTTGTGGGGGAGTGAGTGTGTGGTGGGTTGTTTGGGGGGGTCGTTTGTGGTGTGCTGGTGATGTTGTTGGGTGGTGGGTTGGTGGAGTTTTTTTGTGTGGTTGTGAGATTGTGTGGGGTTTTGTTTGTGTGTGGGGTAGTTGTTTGATTGGGTTGTTGGTGGGTGGTTGTTTGTTGTTTGTGTGGGGGGTGATGTGTGTTGGGGGGGGAGAGGGGAGGGGTGTTGTGTGTTTTGGTTGGGGTGGGCTTGTGTGGGATGGGTTGTAGTTGGTGTTGTGTGTGACGGTGGCGAGTGGGTAGGTGTTGGTTGTGTGCTGGTGTTGGGGTTGTGTGGTTGGTAAGTGGTTGTTGTTGGCTGGGGGGTGGTATTTGGGGTGGTCGCGGGTTGTTTGGGGTTGGTGTGGGTTGGTGTGTGTGGTACGGTTTTGTGGTGTTTGGTGTGGTGTGGTTTTGGTTTTTGTTTGTGTTGGGAGTGTGTGGTGTGGCGATGTGGGGGGTGTGTGGTTTCGGTGTGGCGGGAGGTTGGTTGAAGTGTGTGGGGGGGGTGGTGAGGGGAGTGTGTGTGTGGTTGGTGCAGTGTGTATGTAACGGGTGGTGTGGTTGTTTTGCGTGTGGTGGGGTGGGGGTTGTTTTTGTGATGGTCTGGATGTGTGGGTGGGCGGTGGTGTGGAGTTGTGTGGGTTTGGTGATTGGGTGTTGGTTTGTGTGGTTGGTTGGGTGTGTCGGGTTGGGGGTGTGGGAGGAGTGGGAGGTGTGGTGGGGGTGTTGTGTGTCGTGGGGGGTGGGGGGGGTGGTTTGGTGTTTGTTTTGTGGTGGTGTTGTAGGTGGTGGTGTGTGTGCGTGTGTTGGTCGTGGTTGGTGTTTGGGTGGCTTTAGGGTGTTTGGACTCTGGTGTTTTTTTGTGGTCGTGCGTGGGTGTGGGGGATGTTTGTGGGGGGTGGGTAGTGTATGGTGGGTGGGTTGTGGTGTGTTGTGGTGTTGGAGGTGGTGGGCGTGGGGTGGTGTGGTGCTGGTGGGTTGTTGTTGGTTGTTTTTGGTGTGGGGTTGTGTGATGTCTGTTTATGGTGTTTTTGGGGGGGTGGGTGTGTGTGTGGTGTGGTGGGTGGGTTTGGAGGGGTGTGTGGGTGTGGTGGTGGGGGTTGGGTGTGAGTGTTGTGTGTGTGTGTGTGTGTGGCGGTGGTGTTTGTTGGGTTTGTTGTTGGGGTTTGGCTTTTGTTGAGTCGTAGTGGTGGGTTGGGTTGTTGGGCTGGGGTGTGTTTTGGGGGTGTTTGTGTGGGGTTTTGGGTTTTGGGTGGTTGTGTTGAGGGGGTGTTTGGTGGGTGTGTGTGGATTGGGGTAGGTGTGTTTGTTGGGTGGGTGGGGGTTGTGTGGATTCGGGGGTGGGGAGTTTGGGGTCGGTTGTTTTGTGTGTGTAATTGTGTGTGTGATTGAGGGTTTGTGTGTGGGGTGTGGTTGTTTTGTGGGTGTGTGGTTGGGGTGGTGGTGTGTGGCGGGTGTTGGGCGTTGGTGGAGTGTAGGTGGAGTTTGTGTTGTGCTGGGGTTGGGTGGTGGGGGGGCTTTGGGGTGGGGGTTGTGGTTGTGTGAGGTGTGTGGTGTTGGTGGGTTGTTAGGTTTGGTTGGCTGTTTGGGTGTGGGTGGTGGGAGTTGTGGGTGGGTGGTTGGGGTGGGTGGTTGGGGGGGTTTTTGGTCTGTGGCTGTTGTTTGGTTTATTTGGGAGTGATTGGGTTGTGTTGCGGTGTGTGTGGTTGTGTGGAGGGGGTTTTCTTTCGTGTGTGTGGTTTGGGTGTTTGGTTGTGTGGGGTTGTTGTGGGGGTGGCGTGGGGGTGTAGGGGTGTGTGTATGGGTGTGTTGTCGTTGGTTGAGTGTGTTGTGTTTGGGTTTGTTGGTGGGTGTTGTGTTGTTGTAGTGTGGGGTGTTGGGGGTGGTGCGGTGTTTTTGGGTTTGGTGTGGTAGTTTGTTCGGGTGTGGGTGGGTGTTGGTGTTGTGGGGTTGTGGGGTTGTGGTAATGTTGTGGGGTTGTTGGTGTATGGGTGTGGTTGTTGGCGGGGTTGGTGGTCGGGTGTGTTTGGTGTGGTGGGTTTAGGTGTGTGTTAGCGTGTTGTGGTGTGAGGGTGAGGGTGTGTTTTGGGGTTGTTGGGGTTGTGTTGTGGCTTGGGGGTGGGGTGGTGGTGGGTGTGTAGGTTTTGGGAGGTTTGGGTGGGTGTTGGGGTTGTGGTGGGGTGGTGCGTTGTTGGTGGGGTTGTGATTTAATATAATATTTTATGATTTATATTTTATTTTTTTTCTTGAACTAATTTCTTAATTTATATATTAATTTTATATAAATTATTACTTATATTTATATTATTTTTATTATTTATTTTTTTTATATATTTAATATTAATTATTATAATAATATATTAATTTTTTATTACTTTTTTATTTTAATATTTTTTATTTATTTTTATATATAATTTTTATTTTTTTATAATTATTTATAAATATCTCTTGCAATTTGTTCATCAACAGGCCAAATTTTAATCTTTTCTTTTTAAAGAACTTCTGGCTCATTAATATTTCCTTTTCCTTTGTCTTTAGAAATTGAAGGTTGTGCCTCTTGTGGAACTCTGAACTCACTTGGCTCCTGTACGACTACCCCTTTAGCCTTGGGTCTTGTAGTTGTTGTTGTTGCAGTAGTAGTAACAACTTTAGGCTTAGCTGCTTTGATCTAAATAAGTGTCTGAGCCAAAGTGATTTCCTCAATAGTTATAGGAGCAGCACCATCTTCAACACTAGTAGTAGTAACCGCTTCACCAGCAGTACTATCATCAAGCTTAGTACTCTGTTCATCTTTCTCATCAACTTTTGCTTCCACAGGCATCTCATCAGCATCCAAAACTCCAGTATCAAATATTAATTCATCATCCTGTCTTTCTTGAGTTTCATCAACTAAAGTTACATCATCATCCTTATCAATATCTGCAATACTCCTCCCTTGTTTGGATGCATCTTCAGGAGCACCCAAACTCTCCTGATCTTCAGAGGACTCAACTCTCCTAGACATACCAAATTTCTTGAGTCTCTTCAAACCTGTAGGTCTTGACATTTTCTTCCTTTCCAACCTCTGGATCCTCTTCTTCAAAGCAACAATCTCTTTTGCTTGAGCATCCTTTGATTTTTCTAAATTAAGAACCTGTGTTTGCAATTTGGTACATAAAACCATTAAATCAGTTAGTTGCATGCTATCCTTACCACTAGGTTGTGGATCATTGGAAGGTGTGGGTACACTTTCCTCATGCTCTGTCTCATCTTGAGAAACCTCTGCCTCCTGTCTTTGAGTCTTCTTAGATGGTTGTTTCTTCTTGGGTTTAGAGGATGTAGATGGTTGATCAAGAATGGATACTTGAGTGGAATCAGTTGGATGATCTGAATCCTCACCCGCTTCTTTAGAAGCTTGAACCATCATAGTATCAAATAAGGGTGTTATACTTCTAAAAAAATCCTTTCCAGCTCTCTTCATATTAGCAAAAACTTTCTTTGTGTGAAAGGGATTAACAAAAATCTTCTTATGAGTTGACATATCTCCAAGTTGTTGATTAATGAAAACTTGTAGAAAACATGGATACATCAAGAATTTGACCCCTCCATCTAAGTGTTTCACCATAACATCAAAAATGTACTTAGACAGATTAAACTTCTGATTTGTTGCCAAGCATATGATCAAAGAAGCCATTGAACAACTAAACTCATTCCATGCAGTGGATTTAGCACTTAGACATTGTGTAATTGTGACAACCGTCAATTTTGAGAAATTTAAATGACTACTTTACCCTTTGACCTATCGGGTTTGACTCAACTTTCTGACCTTTTATTGTCAAGTAAAAACACTTTTCACGTAACCGATAATTTTTCAAAACCTATTTTAATAATAAATCATAATTATTACTACATAATTTTCATTTATAAATTTTTTATCTCTTTCAAATTTATTTGGCTAAACAAGAATAACGCGTACTCACACGATGCCAATTATTTCAAAATCAATTAAAAAAATTATTTAATAAATTAATTATCATCTTATTTAAAATCTTATTTAAAAACGTTTATTATTAACGTAAATATCCGAGTTAACATTTTATTTTACGAATAAAGTTTACCCTTGATATGGTGTCTAGAATAAACAAAACGAACATTTTAAATAAATGTTACCAAATATTTATGAAATATGGCCAAGTAAATACTTATTTTCGATGGAAATTTATTTCGAAAACAATGACGCAAGTTTCGTGTTTTAAATCATCCGTTAAGTACCCCAAACGAGTCCCGAATCATTATTTTATAAAACTACGCAAAACATTTACAAAATTTACCCTCACCTATGCAATACTTGCCACTTTGTTTGAAACTTCCAAGTATAAATACATTTTTATTTCTCATTTATCTCATAACATACATACACAAAACCCTAAAACACTCTCCACACTCTCTCTAATTATCCGACGCCGTCATCGGAATCCGGCCAGCTTCGGCCACCGCCGTCGTCGCGCCCCTCCAGCAGCTGCATGCACACGCCACCAAACCACCACTTTCATCTTCATCTCCTCCACCGTAGCCCTACTCCGCTGCCACCATCACATCGACACCACCACCACACCACCTATTCCACTGCCGACGACACCCTCACCTCGAATATCAACAACCGTTGGCCACCCTCTCTGCCACAGATCCACACCGAAAACACCAACATCACCGCCACCCTGTCACCATCTACGCCCTCACCACCTTGTCCATCTCCATCTTCGAACCACCAACAGCCGCCACAGCAGCCGACGCAATCACCGCCACCTCACTCCTCCAATTTCCGAATTTGGATGATTACATCTCTTGTAAAAAAAATTATATAACTAAATAATAATGGTTTCGTTTATTTAAGCTTAACTTCTTTGATTTGTTATTTTTTATTATTATTCTCCTTGAATTATAACTTAATTGCATGGTGTTGTTTAAGCTTATTTCAAGTTCTCGGCTTCCGGTTTTGTTGGTATACTTGGCTGAAAACACGCCCGCAGCAGGGGTGTTTGTTTCTGCGTTTTTCGACCCCAAATGGGGTGTTTGGATGGTTTTGGATATGGTTTTAAGCACCCTTAAGGGTGTGTTTGGTTTCGTTGCTAGCTACCCTTCATGGGTGCGTTTGTTTGTACCAAACACTCGCATGGGAGCGTTTTGGTTTGGCTGTGTTAAATACCACCCCAATGGGTGCGTTTTTGGAATTAAGCCCCTAATTAAGGGTGCGTTTGGCTTGGAACAGCCTTACAAGGTGTGTTTAGACTGCAGTTAACACCCAACAGCGGTGTTTGGTTCAACCCTTAAGGATGTGTTTGGTTTTACTTATTTCGTGATTTATTTGATCTCGTATGTATATGTATATATATATATATATATATATATATATATATATATATATATATATTATATATAATAATATATAATATATATATAAATATTATAATATATATAATAAACACTGGTGATTGTTTGCACAAAAAATTTGGGTGGGGGGGGGGGGGGGGGGGGGGGGTTCATGATCCATTCAATCATAATCTTTAAAACATTGAAAGTAGAATCCCAAAGATTAATTAAACACAGGATTGATTTAAAAATTGAAAGATGCTTTTGTGGCTAGATAAAAAAATAAAACCCTAATGAATATTGACTAGCTAACCTAAAGATGAAAAAAACATAAAGTATTTATACTCTAAAGGGGATCGGTCTAGGAGGCTTTTGTGGGCTTTATCTGGGCTTTTTGCGTCTTGGCCCATTTACATCATTAAACATTACAATTAATTAACTAACTAACGAGCTATGAAACGCTAATTTTCTTCAAGACCGAGCTTCACTTGTTAGACTGTGAAATTGTGTTTCTAACAAATTGATTTATTAAGAGGAAAATATTGAAATTTATATTTATGGGAAACGTTGTATAAGCGAATAGGTCATGCCGAAATTTTTAAAAATTTATATACTTAGTAAAATTTCAATAAAATTTCTATTATCTTGAAAATCTAAAAAAGGACAAAGTTATATAGTCTTTATATATTTATTAAATTGTAATTATATAATAACCCGTAAATAAACGAAAACTATTCTTTTACAAATAAGGTAAATATTTTAACTAAAACTGGTCAAGAAAACGAAGTACTAAATTATAAAATAATATTTTATAATTCACGACTAAAGGACAATAATAAGTTTTGTTAAAACTTTTAAAATGTCATTTATCTAATTCGAAACTTTAAAACGTGCGTTTACTTTTAAGCAATAACTTTTATTTATTTATTTATTTCATTTGGTGACACCCGAACACGCGTCGAATTATATTGTTTTAATTATTTTCTCACGTCGCTTATATACTACTTTTCCTTTATATAATACACGCCACACTTTATATACTTGTCTTATTTTTCATATGTAATATATATACGGAATATATTACCTACTTTGTGTTTGCTTTTCGATTTATTTTATTTAATCAACCACCAAACTCTTATAACTTGAAACCTCAATCATTTATCAACGTGACACGTTGATGTAATCATCCATCGGGAAAACCCCAAAAATATATCCTCCTAAACGAATGAAGCATAAGTGTTTTCGCGGACGCGACAAGATATTCATTGACGCTACGTGGTTATTAGCTATTTGATTATTGCCTACGAGCAAGGTGAGTTCATAGCCTCGCACTTTAAATCTTTTTATGTTTTAAAAACCTGCGAGGGAGATACATGCTTGTTTTAGAAAATCAAACACAAGTGATTTTATTATGTGAACGTTGCTATGAGTGTATTGTTGTGGCCCTTCCTTCATGAACCGTCAATCACCGCTAACCGGTGAACGCTAATGCAATTATAATAGATCTATTTTGGCCTAACAACCTGTCTGATGTGTGTTCCTTGCGAGGGCATACGTGGACATATTGTATTTAGTATTGGGAGTGCTATCACTCCAGGATGGGCACATGGTTAAGGTTCGATTCGTGGCTCTAGCATCATTGTGATTGTTCTATGAACTAAATATTTTGCTATGCTTGTGTTCAAAATGATTGCCTATAAATTCTATGAATTCACTCAACGTTTTCGTTGACTTTTTAGCATGTTTATCTCATGTATATACTTGCTAGCTTGGATGGGATGGAATGCGGATATCGAAGGACGTACACTTGGTGAACTTTGCACATATGATAAAATATTTTCTTTTAAAGAAACTTAAACATGTTGTGGGTTATTTTGAAATGAGTTTTTATAAAGTTATTGGGACCTTGTAACTCTGATCTTTTTAATTAAAATTAAATGTCGTCTACCGTGACTCGTGATCTTGTATTGTGATGTAGCACCCCAATATGGTATTCCGTTGCGTTGTAAATTTGGGGGTGTTACAGCCGGGCTTAGCTTTTGTTGGGTTTAAGGCCCGAAACATAGACAATGTTAGCTTAACATCCAAGCCCGTGAAACATGACTAGCCTATTACAAACTAAGACCGATACTGATTAAAATAACCGAATACATTCTTGTTTGACTTTATTATTTCTAAGGCTAACAATCTCCCCTAATGTAAAGGTTATCTTGATTTGACTTTAAATGCTTTACCTTTTTCCGGTCTTGTGTATTTATCTTTCATTGTTTGTAATGGCCTTATTCCTTCATGCTTTGTGATCTTTGATCTTGAGCCGTGTCTTTTGACTTTGAGTTCCGAGATCTTTAATCTTGCATTATCAGTCTTGTTTGACTTCCTGAATCGCCTTGTGTTATGGACCGACATGATAATACTTCTTTTGAAAGCTTGCAATCTCCCTTTGTTTCATCAAGGTTAACAATCTCCCTAAAAAGTGGTTCTTTGTTTGACTTTAATGATCTTGTTCTTGATGATCAAAGTTGTTGAATATGATTATGACATGTACTTGACCTTTCATCATGTATTTATCTTTGTCGATCGATGAATATGAGCATGTGGTATTGACGAAGCTAGAGTGAGGTAGTAACGCTATCGACTTATCTTGCATTTATAAGGGTTAGAAATAAACAACAGATATGGACAAATAATGTCTTTGTCATTTGTCGAGTTTTGGTTACTTTAACTTACGGTTGCGTGAGGACTGTTTTACAGTATAAATATTGTACTTGTGATTAGGCAGATTCATTAAAAGAACCTCATTGACAGGGTTTCTAACTCAAAGTGTTAGATCCTATAACACTGATGCATTAGATTCACCGTACTTGCTCGTTTTCTTTACCAGAATGCCTCAAAGTAGGCTGCCTCACTAATAGTATTACTACTATTCGAACGGTAAGAGTGAATTACTAAATTACTATTTCAATGATTGATTCTTCAATTCACATATACTGGATCACATTGGATTTCCAGTTGTTGCAAGTTCGATTCGTATAAAATCTTGCAAGTCACCTACCGTAGTGCTGTTTGATGTTGACATTGGAAGGATATTCATTCCTCACTGTGATATACTAAAGAGTGTCACTCTGAATGTTTTGGCAAGATCACAAGGAAAATGCGTAGGACTTTTGTTACAAATTGTGAACTTATTAGCGTTCAACAACTGTATTTGACGTTATGTCCTAATGAGATTTATATTTGATCTCTTTTGGCTCTAGACTCGATTAGTGCACTTTGGTTTTAGTGATCAGAGGCTGGAGCTGATTGCCACCTATTCAATATCAACTAACTCGGAGTGAGAAAGTCAATAGATAACGTGTTTGTTAGAAATACGAAAAGGATCGGTCACTTCTAATATAGTTAGTCATAGCTCGTAGTAAGTCAAATATGTAATGTTAGTAAGCTAACCGGGCCAAAGTTACATGGAAAGCCCATAACCAAGCCCATGGTCGGTTATAGCTTAGAGTATTTATACCATCTCCACACATGGAGAGGGTGTTGGTTGTTCATCTGGTTACACACACTTAATCTAATATCCTCTTCTTTGTTTCTCTCTCTAAGTGTTCATCCAACCACCTCTTTCTCTCTCTAAAATTCTAATCGAATCCTTCCTCTATATGTGTTAAGATATTCTACAATTGGTATCAAGAGCCATGGGGTGTTTGTGAAGGTTTTGTGTGCGTTTCTCTACTTGTTTTAGGCGTGGTTTTGGTTTGAATTAATTCAAAAAGTTTTCACTTTTTGAGGGTTTAAAAACCATAAAGCTTTCAACTTTTTTCATTATTTATCTTTGTTTAGGCGAGAAGTACAAGAAAATCTTTGAAAAATCATCAAAAACTTCATCTTTTTGAGTCCTTTTGGTTAGAAAAAGGGTTTTGTACTAAGAATCTTGATTTCATTTTTTTCGTGTCAAAAACGTTAAAGTTTGTGTTTTTAAGGTTTTAATAGTCTTAGATAGGTAAGAAGTACAAGAAAAATCAGGTAAAAACATCAAAAAGTGAGTCTTTTTAAGATTTTTGGTTTTTGAGTCTCGAAGTGTATTAGGCGAGTTATACGTTTCTTCAGGCGAACTATACGTGCTTTTCCTTAAGGTGATTTATACGTAGTTCAAGGCGAGTTATACGTGTTATTTGGTTAGGCGATTTATACGTGTTATTTGGTCAGGCGATTTATACGTTTTTGGTCAGGCGATTTATATGTGTTATTTGGTCAGGCGATTTATACGTTTTTGGTCAGGTGATTTATACGTGTTATTTGGTCAGACGATTTATACGTTGTTTCTACAGGCGATTTATACAACTTCCTTTAGGTGATTTATACGTTTTGCTTGGGTGATTTATACACTTTACTTGGGAGAACTATACACTTTCATTAGGTGAATTATACGGTTGTTCTTTGATT
>BQNB010119031.1:0-20887 GCA_026074375.1 Tanacetum coccineum
TTTTCTTTTCAGAAAATATCTCATATATATAGATATTTTCTTTTTAGAAAATATCTAGTTTTTTCATTTTTCAATATATCTCACTCTCTTCTCTCTCTCTAAACTTATCAACTCTCTTTCTCATTTCTAGTTTCTAGTTTCGTGATTGAATCGAGTTATGAAGTGTTAATCGGGAACCAACACTAGAGCTTATGACATGCCATAAACTCTTACAACTCTAGAAACAACTAATTGCAACTAGAACACATAACACAACTAAACAAGCTAACCAACAGCAGCCGTGAAAGATGAACTTCCACCAGCTTTTGTGTTTTGAATTAAGTTAGCCGATTCATCATACACATTTTCCATATCTTCTTCTTCTTTATTTAAGGCAGAAAAAGAATTAGGCATGGAGAGATTATCTTTCTTACATGAATTACCAGTCGTCTTCAACAAAGGTGTCGATTAAGATGTATAACCCACATAAGTAGTTCCCTTCTTTGGTGCACTTGTAGTCGCTTTAGGCTCATATCTAACATTATGTTTAATCGAAGTACCAGTAAACTGATCGCCATTAGTAGACTTGGACTTACCTTTCCTCTTCTTCTTTTTACCCACCGTTTAGAAACCATCATTAGTCATCTCAGCATTAGGGGTAACAACATTAAAAGTAGCAACAATAGGAGGACTCACCATTTTATTAGGGCAATAGTCATGAACATGACCAAAAATCTTACATGTATCTCATTTGGGCGGCCTCCATTCATACTCAACACGGATGGTTTCTTTGGTAAAATCATCCTCAGAAAGAGATGGAATACCAATAGTAACAACATCCACGAGATCAGCCTCTGAATTTACCTCAATTAAGCACCGAGCAAAACTACTCCTACCCCACGAATCATTACACATGGAGCTTGTGTATGAATCAAGCATAACAGGTTTACCAATGAACGTAGCAATTAGACTAATACCATCCTCTTCAAAAACTTGAATAGGAACATCATGCAATTTAACCCATATCGGAATACGAGTCAATTCTTCTTTGAGCAATCTAGTATCCATCGACCATTTCTTGAGAATGATCGGAGATTTACGAATCAACCAAGGACCACCCTCCAGAACAGCCTCTAAACCAGCCCGGGAATCAAATTTAAAGAAAAAGAAGCCTTTGGAATTCATCATAATCCTTTTCAGCCCATGTTTCGCCCAGTTGTTCCTAGCATAATATTCAACAACCGGAAACGCCATTCTCTTTCCAATAAAGTAGCCATATAGAGTGTGTTCAAAGCGAGTACTAACCTTTTTAACAACTTTACGAGGAATAGAGATGTTAACACCATCAAATACGGGATCAACCACCAAGGTACGAAAGTTGGAATTAACATTTGGTTGATCCTTTGCACTTCCACTTGCAACTCCAACATATGATGTTGACTTATTGATGTCCACAGACTGAACGATAGGGTCACTAGGTATTGTGGATTCATCAACATTATGATTAATTGAATCATCAGCATACAAAGCCTTACAAGGGATAACATCAGCATTATTACGATCAACCTTAATTGAATTACATATAGAACCTAATGCATCCAAGGTTTCCATATGATCTTCATTAGTCAACTCAGATAATAACTCATCATGTTTACCAGCATCAATATCATTAATTACCTTTTGCAAGTCACCCACAATAGTTAATGGAACTGCAAAAGTGGCAGCAACATCAATACTATACAGTTCTCAGGGCATGTTAATAATAGAAGACGGAGAAACCAAAGGAGAAGATGTACTCACCTTTGGACTACTTCTAAGCTGCATACCAACCCAAGCAGCACCATCTCCAAACATAGTACCCTTATCACTTGTATTCGACATTCTTGACTGCAATAAGCAAACCGAAACCTAAAAAACCCTAAACAAAGAAAACTAAAAGATCAACACAACATCTATGAGATCCACATCTATCTCATCACGACAAACCTTTGAAGGAAGGCAATAATATAAATATACGAAGGACTATCTGACTTCCATAATGAAAGTCGATAAGAATTAATAAAGATCCCTAAAGAACAAAAAAACACCAAACCCTAAATGAGAGATCGCACCCTAAATCATTAGAGAAACATCAATCAAATAAGAAACTTGTTAAATCATTATAATCATAAGATTAACATATTAAACAAGAGTATTATATGATATTCGGATCAAGAAAGAA
Organism: Tanacetum coccineum; assembly: GCA_026074375.1. Lineage (NCBI taxonomy): Eukaryota > Viridiplantae > Streptophyta > Magnoliopsida > Asterales > Asteraceae > Tanacetum > Tanacetum coccineum. The sequence continues at coordinate 2,201 of BQNB010119031.1, forward strand.
GAAGATTATGCGATCAAAATTGATGGAATAGAGGGAGCCTTTTTTTTGCCCATAGAAGAGACCTTGTTTTTGAATTACGGCATGTTCAACATGTGCCTTACAAGTAAAACTGCTGGATATGACAGGCCAAGACATCCTGTGCTTCAGATCCTTTGGGGTATTATTCATCGCTCTAACATTGACTATGCTGAAAGGATTTAGGAAGAGTTTGTTCAATCCATACAAACCTTTCTCACTGACAGGAAGAATCTACCTACGGCTTCACGCGAAAAGAAGAAGACCGCTCATCTGCTTATCCCAAGTGTTAGGTTCACCAAACTAATCATACATCACCTAAAAACCAAGCACAACATACACCCAAGAACTGGTTCGCCTCTTTACTACTCACATGATGAAAATGTTCTGAACACCCTCTGGTTTGTTAGAAAGGATTGTAGGGAAATATTTGGTATGCCGATACCTAATGCTCTTCTCACTGATGATATTAAAGGAGCACCCTACTACGATGAATACCTGGAGCACGTTGCCAAGTATCAACAACATCTAGATGCAGAACATGGCATGGAAGATGAAGGAGGAGCAACTGAGTCTCCTAAAGCTACCAAGGTTACTAAACCCAAGGCAGCGAAGGTCATAAAACCCGTTGGTGACAAGGCTCCCAAGTCCACTTCCTCTCAACCACCCAAACCAACACCGGCACAAACTAAACCCTCAAAGAAAGACCAATGTAAAAAGCATAAACTGGTCAATGAGACATCTGATGCACCATCCCCGTCTAAACAAGCTAAAGCGGGTAAGGTGACTAAGAAACGCATGCCAAAGAGCTCTCTATAGTTGGTTGATGAGTTTATTGATGAAGGTGTTCCAGAAAAGGAACCTGCCCATGATGATGAAGAGGCAGACCTTCAACGGGCTCTGGAACTAAGCCTAAAGGATCAAGGGGAACGAACTCAGGGACCGGATCGTTCGGTGGTAATTAGGGAAACTGACTCTAGGAGAATTCAACTGCTACCAGATGTACAAGGAAAGGGAAAAGAGAAAGTCGTTGATGAACAAGCTGCTTACAATCTACTCACCCTTTACACTCCAAAGCAGAAGAGACATGCAGATCAATTTATCTTTCAAAGGCGCACTCCTATGCCCACTGAATCCTTTGGAGATGTTGAAACTCCTTCCTTAGATGCGGAACTAGCTCTGACTCACAGTGAACAGAATCTGATGAGGAAGCGCCTGAGATCCATGCTGGAGATCAAGATGAAGGCCAGGTTGGACCAAACCCTAGTGAACAAGATGAACGTTAGGTTGGACCAAACCCTGTTGAACAAGATGAAGGTCAGGCTGGATCAAACCCTGGTGATGCTATAGAGTTTCAACCCCAATTAAGTCATGTGATTCATGCTGGACCAAACCTTGAATACATGGACTCAGAGGCCACTGATGCTTCAACAACAAAACCCTGAGCAAATGGATGAGAGTTTACCACAACTGCTTATCCAAATGTTCAGGAGATCCTTAAACTCCCAACTGAAGATCAAGTGATTATCGAAGAATCTGTAAGCTCTATTGGAACCCTGTCTTATCTACAAAATTTTGACAAGGAACTCAGCTTCACCAATCAGTTCTTCGTAGAGAAGCCACAGGAAGAAGAACCTGAGAAAACCAATACTGAATCAGAGGTCACAGTTCCTATTCATCAGGACACCTCATCAGTTCCTCCAATAACCTCTTTGGTTATTAATCTCACTGTGTCACACCCAGTCTCCACAATGATTCATGCACCACTTCCAACATTAATAGCAACAGTCACAACAACCACAACAACCACATCTCTTCCATCACCACCACCTCAACTACGACAAAGCACCACAGATCCGATCCTAGTACATCACATAGGTGATATTGAACAACATATGGATTTGGTTCAAAGCACCACAGATCCGATCCTAGTATGTTACATAGCACTGGAGGAAAGGTTGGACAAGCATAGGTCCCGACTGTACAAATTAGAAAATCTAAATATTCCCCAGCAGGTGAGAAAAGCAGTTGATGAGATTGTTACTGCTGCTGTTGATTAGGCAATGCAAGCCCCACTTCGAGCTTGCTTTTGTGATCTGCCTGCCGTGGATATGAAGGAGATTCTCCAATAAAGAATGTTTGAAGACAAATCCTATGAAGCTCATGAAGATCACAAGAATTTGTATGACGCGCTACAAAAGTCATTGGAGCGTGATTATTCAAATCAACTCCTAGAAGATCTGGATGAAGCCCGCAAGAAGAAAAGAAAGAGACGTGAGTCACCAAGAACTCCTCTCGGGTCTCTACATTCTCAGCCACCTCCTTCACCTCCTCTAGTAGGCGTATCGGGTACTTCAGGTACTTTAGGAGCATCAGGATCTTCTCAGTTGCCTCCGCCTCATCCTCCTCTATCTACTGGTACATCAAGATCAGCTCAACAACAAGGCAGTATGGCTCCAAGCTCGTCTAAGACTGCGGCCTCCACACATCAATCCATGGCTTGGACCACATCTGACATGAGATACGAGTCCACTGGTATTACGGCTACTCAAGAAACATCTATTTCAGATGATCTGATGTAGGATGATTCCATTCTTGACGAACAGGTACATTTATCTGACGATGATGACTCCGAGAATGATCACCTACCAAAAGATAATTTGAGAAAAGACTAGTGGAAACCACTTCCTGAAGAAGATAGACCAGCTACTCCTGAACCTGCTTAGACCATTCTGTCTTCCAATGTGTTAGATGTTGAGAACAACTAGGCTTCTGCATTGGCATCAACCTATGGGCCCCCAGTTGAGAACTCGTTGCTTGCAAAGATTGGAGACATAACAACCTTCATGAACTGGTACTGCCAAAAAGTAAATAAAACCGTTCTTACACAAGCAGACTTCAAAGGGCAGGCATATAAAGTTGTTAAAGATTTCTACCCAGATATCATTCACCTTCAGTTCCAGATGCAAGAGTGTCACAAGATGCTCACAGATCAGGTTGACTGGACGAATCCAGAAGGAGATCAAGTTAGAGTCGATGTCAACCGACCACTGCCTCTCGGTGGTCCTCCAGGTCATGTTACTATTCAAACACAATTCTTCCTCAATAAAGACTTAGAGTATTTGAGATATGGCAGCAAGGGCAGCAGTCCTACACTATTGATTTCCAAGATGAAGGCGGCTAGTTAACTTAACTTTGGTTTTGAAATGCTAGTACCAGAGAAAATGTAGATTAATGATGTGTGTACCTATGACAAAAGTGAAAAATATGGCATCTCTCACTGGTGGTTTAATCGACAGAAGTTCTATATTGATAAACATGATTCTCTGTCGTGTCAAAAAGAAGTCAGAACACACATGCAGATTCTCAGTGTCGTTCGAATCAGAGCATACTCAAGATACGGGTATGACTACTTGAGCAAAATTGTCCTCCGAAGAGCTGATTTCGAAGAACATACGATTGCAAAAAAAGATTTCAAGAACCTATATCCTAGTGAATTTGAAGACCCGAATCTGCTCCTTCTACAAGGTCATCTTGATCATCATCCTGGTTTAGACAAACGGATGCTATCTACTGCTGTCAAGCTATGGACCCGAAACTTAGTAATTCGACAACGAGTAGAAGACTTTCAACTCGGCATTGAAAGCTACCAGACATAGTTGAACCTCACTAAACCAGGATGGGATGCTAAAGTCTACGAGTTCAAGCATGATTATACCATCATTGCGTCTCCTTGAGCAGTCGTGTTCCCTGTCGACAATAATGAATGAAACATCATGCGATTCAACGAAATATACAAGTTCAGTGATGGCACATTGACACGTATTCTGGAAGCACTGGATTATAAAGTCAAGGAATTCAAGATCAAGTAGCTCAATCCGGGTATGAATACGCGATTCTGGACTCAAAAAGACGTGACAAGGAGTAAAGAGTTTATAGCAGCCATTGAAAGGCGACTGAAGACGAGAAGGATCTACCGAAACCTGGAATGATTTGTTGGTGGACGTGTTCGTGATATTGACTACAGACTTCTTCAGAGAACGGAATGATATCGTCATTCCATTTAAAAGGTCAATGTCATGTGTATTATATTGTAAACTTTGTATATTATTTAGATGTGTGGTAATCAGTGTTATGTGTGAGTTTATGAATTTTTTTTGTTTCTCGTTAAACTCCAAATCATTTATAAAATCTTCATAACTGACACTAACAGAATCCCTCAATAATTAAGGGGGAGCATATATAGGTTCCAATATTGGCTTGTATTTAATCAAACCATATTTTCTCCCAAATTTTTTTAACATATTTAAATCAATTAAGATCCTAAATCTCAAAGGGTTTGAAATTATTGATCAGGGGAGAGAATGTGATTTTAATATTAAATCTGATAAAAATGTGATCTATTAAGACTCAAGCAGGTACTCCTCCCTCCATGTGCCAAAAAATTTTGATTATTGACGCACTTGTTGAGGGGGAGCATTTCTAAATAATCAAAACAATCAAGGTACAATGGATTTGATATCTATATCACAAGTACCATGATTGATTTTTCAACTAGTTTTATGGCAAAATAAATTGTACCAAAAGACCGACCATGTACTTACTTTGTCAGATTTATAAGGATGGTAAGGCTAGGTACATTTTCCCATGATCCCACCAGAGCCGGAGAGATCTACCCAGAGACAATCCACTTGTTAGTGTAGAAGTCCTTAGGTATGATTACAAAAGGAGTAATGTGAGAATAAAGGAATAGTGCGGACTGAGATGGAGCTAGTAGTGGAACATACCTAACAAGGTACTAGTAATGAAGTCTCGATAAACACATAAGGGGTTAAAGAATGAAAAAGAAATGTTAAGATAAAGGGTGAAAAGAAACCAGCCCTCCTTAAACATTAGGCAAAAACCGGGTCACTACATATGTTGTCAGAAACACATGGTTGATTGCTAACATTGAAGACAAGTATCATGGACCCAGTGATACGCTGCACAACCCTCCCTAGCCACTCAGGATCCCTCAAAAGATTCTTGTTTCACTTCTCACAGAGATCAATACATTTTTATCGTCTCTCTCACTCCTAGTTAGACGATATTAAAAAGGCGGCAGTCTGCTCCAGCCTCTGACTACTAAAAACCAAAAGTGCACTATAGAGTCTAAAGCCATGAGATCATCCATAGATCTCGTTAATACACTAATACAAACTATGCTTGCTCATCACACATTGTGATAACAAGTAAGATCTTAAGAGTCCTACGTATTATCCTCGTGGTATTGCCAAAACATCCGAGTGATACGAAAGCACTCACAATGAAGATGGAAATCCTTCTAGAGCCAACATCAAACAAGCTCTTGGTAGGTGACATGTGAGATCCATTAAGGATCAAACTTGTGACAAATGGAAAGAAACGATGGTGCGATTCTTTATGAATCAAACTTGTTCTAGGCAGTGAATTAATGAATAGTTCTTGGAAAACCTTTTGATGTGCTCAACAACTGATTTTCGAGCACATTGATTGTGTATATCTGGTGTGTGTTTAATTACACATACCTTTTACCTTTAAAAACAAGCTAAAATAACCAAAAACGGACTTAAAATACCAAAAATATGCTTGTTTTGCTAATTGTGTTGTGCAGGAACGGATATCTAAGAAAAGGACGAAAAACGAAGCCAAAACGACAAAACCGGACACGGAATGGAAAAGCGTGGTAAAGACAAAGTCAAGACAAAGCCCAAGTCTGAAAAAGTCAACCAAAGTCAACCCCGACAAATCCAAAGTCAAACCCGAAGCCATAAGTGAAGAAAAATAAGTTTAGGGGCCAAAATTGCCAAGTCCCTAACTTATTTAATGAAGGAAATGAAGAAAATACTTGTGAGGGACTAAAACTGCCAACCCTCAAAAGTCATACACCAAAAGGACTTAATTTGCAAAAACACTTATAACATTTGGGGACCTTTTCTGTCAAATCCCCAAATTGTTAACTCACAAGGACCATGAATGCAATAACACATATAACAATTGGGGGGTGTTTCTGCCAAGTTTTCAAACGTTTATAAACACAAGGACAAAAATTGCAAGAAACTCATATACCATAAGGGACTATTTGTGACAAAGTCTCAACCCTCATCACCCCTCTTTTATACAAACACTCTTACCGCTGTGCCCTTGGGTCTTTTCTGTTAGACCCTTGGGCACTTTGGTATATAAGGGTGTTTGGCCCTTTTAGCTTATAAGCCCGATTGGCTTATTCTGAGCTTATTTATAAGCTAAATTTCGGGTTTCTTATTTTTCTTAGGTAGGTTTTAGGGTAAAGTAATTTTAGTAATTTTTTCAGAATTTTTAAAATTAGTTTAGTATTTTTTTATAATTTAATTTCTTTAAAAGTTTTAAAAATTCATAAAAAATACAAAAATTATCAAAAAAATATTTTTCTTTTTTAGGAAATTTTCTTTAGTCATATTTTACGTAGGAAAAATAGAAAAACTTTCGTAGGGTTAATTTTGCAAACTTTTGATTTTCAAAGAACGGGTCTCGGGCACGGTTCTTGTCTTGACTCGTTTTTGGGTCAAACGACCTCCGTTTTCAGTCTAGTTTTTTTTAAACTTCGTTATTTGTCATTTAGAATCTATTTTAGCTTTTAAATTTGTTTTAGGGTTTAATTTGCTAAATTTAGGTTTTTGACCCTCGTTTTTCGTGCCCGTTTTAGGATTTAAGTTATTTAGCTTTCATTTTTAGGTTTTTCTCAATCGTTTTTGCTTGTTATTGATTAATTTAGCTTTCTACTCTCCCAAATCATTAATCTCATTCAAACTCCAATTTTCCGACTGTATCGATTCTCAAGCACAGCCTCGCTGGGGATAAACGACCCGGGGATATTCTATACTACTTCTCGGTTTCATTGATTGTTTTTAGATTATACTTATTATATATATTGTATTATATATTATATATATAAGAGGTGTTAGTTTAAAACTCAACAACCAACAGTCTAAACCAACATTTGTCATATCAATTATACATAGCAATTGTAAATAAAGATCAGGCACACATTTACATGCTTTTGTTGCTTGCCATTCTGAATCAGTGTAGAGTCATGTCCACTAAATCATATCACACAGGCATACCCCATGTGCATATCCATCATTGACTAACGCAAACTCACCCCTCAAATATGTAGACAAATACAAACATGTATAAACACACAACAAGGGACGAAATCACGCGAGAGCAATGTAACCGGAAGCAGTATAGAGTGTTCCCGGGTCGTTATGTCCCAACGGGGCTAGAGATGGAAAATCGAAAGACGATTGATGATTGATGTTTGAATATGACAAGGAATGATTGGGCACTAATACTGATAAGCAAATGCACATAAAAATGAGCAAAGAAAATAAGCTGGAATATGAATAAAGCTAGGAATGGCAAAAACACTTAAAACTTTTACACTAAGACACAAATAAGCTCAAATAAGCTTAAGACAAATCAAATAAGCTAAACTAACTCTAAATAAGCAAATACAAAAAGCAATTAAGCTAAATTAAACAAGATAAACACAACAGTACTAACAACAGTACTAACAGTATTAACTACCAGTACTAACTTGGAGTTAGTACTGCTAGCTTTAAGTTAGTACTGTTAGCTTAAGGTTAGTACTGCTAGGCTCGTAATCTTCATCATCAACAACACCAGGCCCCACCACCTGTTGTTGAACCACTTAATCTTGAAGAACCAATTGAAAATCCAGCTCCTCCCCTAGCTCCGATGGATGATACCCGGACTATGGCTCAATTGCTTGAAGCACCCACCGCGGGTTACGAGGATGCCATCGTTGTGCCCGAAATCACCGCGGACAACTTTGAGCTTAAGCACGGTCTGCTTAACCTCGTTCAAAACAAGCAATTCTTTGGACATGACAAAGAAGATCCTCATGCCCACATCCGATATTTCAACAAGATCACTTCTACGATGAAGTTCTCGAACGTCCCGAGTACGTCGGTAAAGCTTATGCTTTTCCCATTTTCCCTCGAGGGGGCAGCCCGGATTTGGCTTGAGAAAGAACCCCCTCGATCGATTCAAACATGGGATGATCTTGTTTCAAAATTCATCAACAAATTTTTCCCTCCGTCTAAAACAACCAATCTTCAAAATGAAATCACGAGATTTCAACAAAGATTTGATGAGACGTTTTATGAAGCATGAGACCGATTTAACGATCTTCTTCGGGCATGTCCACATCATGGATTTTCAGAATTGCATCAACTCGATACATTCTATAATGCCTTGAACTCTAACGATCAAGATTCGTTAAATTCCGCCGCGGGTGGCAACTTTTTGGATAAAATGCCTCGTGATTGCCTAAGAATCATTGAAAGCAAATCCAAAGTTCGTAATTCACGTAACAAACCGGTTGTTGCCAAAGTGAGTTCGAGCACTTCCACCCCCGGAATTTCTTCCGATGTTGCTGAGCTGAAAGATATGGTGAAAGCCTTACTTCTTGATAAGAAAAATCAATCTCCCGCTCCTACTCCCGTAAATTTCATAAAGCTTAAATAAAATTCATTTAAGTGTTAGAAATTATGAAAATATAATATATAACAATTATGAAATTTTTGTAAGATTAAAATACTTTATGTTATACAAGAAAAATAATTAAAATTTATATGTATATGTATTTATGCCGAAAATTACTAATATGTATTTATTTGATTAAACATTACAAATTAAATAAAATAAAGTAAGATAATTAAAAAATAATTTGGATAATTTTAAATCTGATTTTAGTCTATTCTAGAAGCCTATTTTCGGCCAATAATAGAGTATATCACCTTTTATACAATTTCATTTGTTAAAATCTAAAAAACAAAATAAAACCGAAAACCCTAAAAATCAAGAGGCGGCACATAAGATTTTACAAGGGTTTGCATGATTTTTCTTGGGTGATTTGAAGGTTAAGGAGTGTGGGAAAAATAGTGGGAAGTTTGTGGAGTGATTAGTTCGATTTTGGTTATTGTTTTGGGTTCGAAAAGCTCTACCGGATTCATAAATTCATAAAATCACTAAAGATCATCAAAGCTAATTTTTTAACTCATGTTTCATCATATAATATTTATTTACCTGGAAAAATGATCATGTATTTTATTAATTATTTAAATTCTTGATTTTATAAATTGAAACATATTCGAAACCCTAATTTTGGATTAAATATGAAATCGGCATATAAAATATTTGTAAAATTATTTGATATTTTTATAAGGATGTTTCATATAACCATATAACTCAAAAATATTATTAGATAGATCATTTTTAAGTGATTCGGAATCTTTATTGGGGATTTTAATTGTGTTTGCGAATTCGAATAAAGGGGAAAGAAAGAAAATGGTTAAAATGAATTAGGGTTAGGGTTTTGTTATTTTGTCCAGGTGTAACTAATGTCAATGATTGGGAAATAATTGTGTTTGTGATTGGGGAAAATTTTATTAGGGTTTTGTGAATTAATTAGTTAGCCGATTGTGATATAAAAGGTATAAGGAATTGTTTTGTAATTTCTGAAACTATGTTGTCTGTTTTAGACATGTTATTATACTTAGTATATTCTTTATAAAATAAGTTTGGGGGGTATAAATGTATTTGGATATTATTTTTGGATTTAAAATGGTTAATTACTTATATTATGTAATTAGAAATTAATTAATTAAAATAGAGGGACTAAAATTGTAAATTCTGAAAAGTATAAGGTTTGGTTGGTATTTAATGTATAAGTATATATTTGTCATATTTGAATCTATAAGGGCTTGTTTTGTAATTATGGATAATTAATGATAATGTCTAAGTAATTAATAAACCAAAAGGACTAAATATGTAAATTATGTAAAATTAAGGGTTTGACTTGTAAATACAGAAAATGAAAGGTATAATCTGAATTAAATATGAAACTTTGATATTTACACTTTTAACCTTGAAAATTATTGATTTTGCATATTAAACCCTAAAATATGGAAAGTTGTCATATTTAACCCTAAGCTTGTAAGGTTGGCATATTAAGTCCCTAATCTATTTAAAATACTTAATAGAATATCAAATGATGAATATTACTAATTTTGGAAACTTACTAAAAATGGAAAGTTACTAATTATGGAAAGTTACTAATTATGGAAAGTTACTAAAAATGGAAAGTTTCTAAAAATAGAAAGTATAACTTAAATGAATGGTTTGTAATCCGAATTCATCATTTCTTTAGGTTCGGTCAAGAGGGAGTGATTTTGATAGTCCTGTGGTGTTTTCTTTGATTATTGCTTTGCTTCGGAATAAGGTACAGATATTCTGACCTTATCGTTAAGGTTTCTCATGACATATTCCTCTCTATCTTTGATTTCTTATGTGATTTGCTACATTTGCTCTGAGCCTTTTATCTTGGCTTTCTTATATGATCTGTCATTATGTTCCATTTGAACCCTGCTATGCTACCTTTGATATTTGAACCTTTGATATTTGAACCTTTGATATTTGAACCTTTGGCATTGAACCTTTGCTATGATCCCTTTGAAATGAACTTTGATATGACTTTGCTTTGAACCCTTCAGTTTGAGACACGAGGCCACTATTTGTTTCCTAGCATTGATAGGTACATGGCCGTGTCATGGATGCCTTTGGCCATGACTAATGTGTGAGTGAGGATTTCTCACTCCGTCCCCATTTGATTTATATGCGCATTATGAAGATTATTATTTGTTTTAAGGGGCGTATGGATGAATCCTAGGATTTGTTTTGTATCGGATGGATTATAACCTTATGATATATGGATAATTTGGTGACTTGATGATTGGGTGCATTCCACGTCTTTCTACAATTTAGAGCTCGCGACTATGGTTACTATGACTTGATTTGTTTGGGCTTGGTGATTGAACTTAATTTGATTCGACCTTCTGATTCATCTTACCTTACACTATGATTTGATCTTCTGATTTGTCTTACCTTACATTTGTATTCCTTTGATCAAGTATTGTGATATCCTTTGTACCTTATATCGTATCTTTTGATTTTCCGTTATCTTTTGCATTCGATTATATATATCTGTTCACTGGGCTTTGTAAGCTCAGCCGCATTTTCTTTTCCTGCGGCAGGTATCTAAGCTAGGAGCTGGGGTTTGCTTTCGGGTTATGAGTGCTGAGTGTGGACTTACCCTAGAGATCTTAGTTTTGATATATGAATTGTTTCTTTTCAAGACATTTGTTATTTCGTTTGGATATGTTTATCCTTGAGAACTTATGTACTTAAGTCGTGTTTACTTATTATTTCCGTGGTTATTTTATTAAAGACTTCCGTGTTTATGCTTGTGTTATGATTGTGTATGCTTTTTGATGTCACACCATTTTTGTAATACTTCTACACCTTTTGGGTCGGGGCGGTTACAGAAAGCCTTACTTCTTGATAAGAAAAATCAATCTCCCGCTCCCACTCCCGTAAAAGCGGTCGAGGAAAGTTGTGTTACTTGCGGTGGTGCTCATTCTTACCAAACTTGTCCAGCACCACTGGGCATTGTTTATCGAGATAATATTCATGAATATGTCACTCAAGCAGCGCAGCTAACTAACCAAGGAAAAACACCGGTTATCGAGGCCCCAATTCAAAATCAAATTCGACCCTCCCGTTTTCCTCCCGCTCAAACAATCATAAATTTGCAAAATAAGGGAAACCAATCAAGGAATCTTACACCAAAACGAGGGAATTTCAATTCAAGCTCTGCGTACGAACCCCCGATTTTCAAGGTCATATCTATCGACCTTCAGGTTGTTCAACCTCCTGCTTATCAAGCTCCCGCATTTTCAAGCTCCCGCTCCTCAGACTAGTGTATCGAAGGAATTTATTTTTCCAAGCCTACGTAAATGGCTAAGGATGCTGGTGATGAGGAACATGCAAACTTAGGTCAAAACATGCAAAATCAATAACTGACCATCTCACAATCATGCTCTCCAAAATTTCTCACTCTATTTACCGCCCTCCTACTTCAGGAACGCCTCTCCCTAGTAACCACTGTTATCTAACCCGATGGAGGATTTAAAGGGTATTACACTCGAAGTGGTGTAGCTTACAAGGGACCTACTATAAATACTAATTCCTCTCCTAAAGTAGTAGAAACGTAACCCGAGGTCACAAAGGACACCGTTGGCCTCCTACTAATAATGGATGGCACCTAACCGAAGACGTCCAAACCTCCGGTTGTCCGTTGTCATATGAAATCAATCTCTAGAGCTCGTAAATGCTCTAGTTGTGTTCAAGGCCTAACCAAAAAGCATTCAATCCCATTTTCTTTAAGAAGATTGATGATAAGGACGTCGTGAAAAAAGCTACAACCAATTGAGAAATTTCTACGAAATTTTAGAGATTTGAGTTTCAATAAAATTAGCTTTAACGGGATGCTTTGAGCTTATGCCAAAATTCGCCTCGACTCTTAAAACCTTAATAGGAAACAAGAAATGTTGAGTGAAAGTTGGCTAGAACCCCATTGTAAGAGAATTGCTCAGGGTCCTCCCTAAACAAGTTAACCGAAAAAACTTGGAGACCTGGTCCGATATCTTATTCCATGTAACTTCTCGAGATTAATCATTTGCAACGCCTTGGCAATCTTGGCGCAACGCCTTACTCTTATGCATATTCCGTATGGAACAAATCTCTCTCTTCCGAACTAAACTCCGACTTGCATGACGCTAGAGCATAGCGACCAATCAATCTCCGACCGATCGGTATCGCTGAGACGTCTATGTAACGGAGGCGATAGTTCAAATTCCTGCAGATTTTGTGGTCGTCGATTTTGAGCCAGACCCCCGAGTCCCTATAATTCTCGGGAGGAGTTTTTTAAACACCAGTCGTGCATTAATCGATGTATACAAAGGAGAGATAACCCTTCGTGTTGGCAGAGAGGCCATTACATTTAATATGGACCTAAACTGTAAGATACATGGCTAATTAGTATCATATGGGACGGTAAAAACCGAATTGACGTCATTGATATGGCTTGTTATGAAGATACCTCTCAAGAAGTTCTTGGTTCTCAAATGTATCACGAGTGGCGCAATCCCACTCCTTACATGATCCAATCCATTTCTTACACCTCTCCTACTTTAACTTCCATTTGGGGACAGATTTTCTCCCTTTTCGAAGGAGCTGTCTCGTTTCTTGCTACAGAGGTGATTCAATTCACCGCGGACAGTTGAATCACGGAAGTTGATCCAACATATTATGACCCTGATGGGGACATACTTCTCCTCGAAGCAATTCTTAATAGTGATCCATCACCACCACCTCCCAATCAAGGAAATTATTTTCCAGAAACTCGAAAAGATCTTAAAATTTGTGAAGCAAACTCTTCAGTTAATGAGCCCCCTGAGGTTGAACTCAAGGACTTGCCACCTCATTTAGAATATGCATTTTTGGAGGGTAACGACAAGTTGCCCGTCATAATTGCAAAAGATTTAAAGAATGAGGAAAAGGCAGCTCTAATCGAGGTTCTAAAGTCCCACAAGCGAGCCATCGCTTGGAAACTTTCTGATATCAAGGGTATCAACCCAGAGTTTTGTACCCACAAAATTCTCATGGAAGAGGACTACGAACCGACGGTTCAGCATCAAAGGCGGGTAAATCCGAAAATCCATGACGTCATCAAGAAAGAAGTTGAAAAACTTCTTGACGCCGGATTAATTTATCCGATCTCTGACAGTCCATGGGTAAGCCCGGTGCATTGTGTACCGAAAAAGGGTGGCATGACCGTCGTCAAAAACGATGAAAATGATCTTATACCGACTCGATTGGTCACAGGGTGGAGAGTGTGCATTGACTATAGAAAGTTGAATGAGGCTACCCGAAAGGACCATTTCCCACTTCCCTTTATGGACCAAATGCTCGAAAGACTCGCGGGAAACCAATTCTATTGTTTCCTCGATGGCTTTTCGGGTTATTTCCAGATTCCCATAGACCCGAAGGACCAAGAAAAGACAACCTTTACTTGCCCATACGGAACATTTGCCTATCGTCGCATGCCTTTTGGGCTATGCAATGCACCCGGCACGTTCCAACGATGTATGATGGCAATCTTCCACGACATGATCGAAAAAACGATGGAAGTGTTTATGGATGACTTTTCAGTCTTCGGGGATTCTTTCTCTACATGCCTATCCCATTTGGACAAAATGTTAAAACGGTGTGAAGACACCAATTTGGTCCTAAACTGGGAGAAAAGCCATTTCATGGTAAAAGAAGGCATTGTTCTTGGACACAAAATCTCCAAGTCGGGAATTGAGGTCGACCGAGCTAAAGTTGACGTTATCGCCAAGCTCCCTCACCCGACTACTGTGAAAGGTGTCCGAAGTTTTCTTGGGCATGCCGGTTTTTACCGACGTTTCATACAAGACTTCTCAAAAATAGCCCGCCCAATGACTCACCTGCTTGAAAAAGAGACTCCATTTTTCTTCTCAAAAGAGTGTATCGAATCCTTTAATACACTTAAAAGAAAATTGACTGAGGCTCCGATTTTGATTGCTCCCGACTGGGACTTGCCCTTCGAACTAATGTGTGATGCAAGTGATTTTGCAATTGGGGCAGTCCTAGGGCAACGAAAAAACAAGCATTTCCAACCAATTCACTATGCCAGCAAAACCATGACTGAAGCTCAAGCACACTACACTACGACCGAAAAAGAATTGCTTGCCGTAGTGTACGCTTTTGAGAAATTTCGGTCATATCTTGTTTTGTCTAAGAGCATAGTGTATACCGACCATTCTGCTATAAAGTATCTCTTCGCTAAAAAGGATGCTAAGCCAAGACTGATGCGGTGGATCCTTTTGCTCCAAGAATTCGATGTTGTCATCCGAGACAAAAAAGGAGCAGAGAATCTGGCCGCCGATCATCTTTCCAGACTTGAGAACCCTCATCAAGATAAACTCGAGAACAAGGAAATCACGGAAACATTTCCTCTCGAAACTCTTGGATCGGTTGCTCTTCGTGTTGATAGTACCCCATGGTTTGCAGATTTCGCAAACTACCATGCGGGGAATTTCATTGTCAAGGGAATGTCATCCCAACAGAAAAACAAGTTTTTCAAAGATGTCAAACACTACTTCTGGGATGACCCCTTCTTGTTCAAAATCTGTGCGGATCAAATGATCCGGCGGTGTGTGCACGGCAAAGAAGCTCTCGACATTCTCGAAGCTTGCCACAATGGACCCACCGGGGGACATCACGGTGCAAATCTCACCGCCAAAAAGGTCTTTGATGCCGGATTCTTTTGGCCTTCAATATACAAGGATAATCACACAGATTTGGTTAAATATGTGACTCGTGCCAACGACAAGGAAAAATTTCACAAAGGGATGAGATGCCTCAAAATTCCATCCAAGTTTGTGAAATCTTTGACGTTTGGGGCATCGATTTCATGGGACCGTTCCCATCTTCTAGAGGCAACAAATACATACTCGTGGCGGTCGACTATCTGTCAAAATGGGTTGAAGCAAAAGGCCTCCCGCCACCAAAACCAACGACGCCGAGTAGTTTTGCAAATTTCTTAAAACTCCTCTTTGCCAGATTGGTGCTCCCCGTGCCATCATCATGAACGTGGAACACATTTTTGCAATGACAATTTGCAAAGGTCATGCTATAAATATGAGTCACCCCAATCGTCTCTCCACCGCCGTATCACCCTTAGACAAGTTGGCAGGTTGAAGTATCAAATTCGTGGTTTAAAAAGAATTTCTTGAAAGAACAAGTGGGCGAAATCGAAAGCCTCTTTGGCGAAACAAACAAGATGACGCTACTCTGGGCCTTCCGTACAGCATACAAAACACCCATCGGGTGCACTCCGTACAAGTTTGTATATGGAAAGGCATGTCATCTACCGATTGAGTTGGAGCACAAAGCTTACTAGGCCCTTAAACATGCAAACTTTGATCTCAAAACCGCGGGTGATCAACGCAAAGTTCAACTCAATGAATTAAGTGAACTGCGTGATCAAGCCTATGAAAATTCTTTGATTTACAAAGAGAAAACTAAGAAGGATGTCATGACCGCAAAGGTAAAAAATCAAAAACCGCATTTTCAACGTCGGTTGATCAAAGTCCTCCTCTTTAACACAAATTGAAAACTTATCTCATGACAAGTTGAAGTCCGTTGGTCAGTGACCATTTCACCATTGATATCAAGTTTTCCCCGTAAGGCACCGTTGGAGTTTATCCCAAAAACTCCCGGGCCAAACATCAAGTAAATGGTCATCGTCTCAGCACTACTTTAGGAGGTGATATCCTGCTATGGAATCCCGACCTTCAAACGCTTCCCTAAACAACTAAAATTTCAGGGAATTGGACAAGCTTAGTAGACGCCTAAACAAGCGCTCGTGGGAGGCACCCCATCTAATCCTAGTTTATCAGTAGTAGTAGTAAGTTTAGCTAGTAATGAATAAGGTGTTTAGTTTGTTGTGGGGCAGGCTTCGCCTCTTTCCATTTCCATGTATATTGGTGTTATTGTGTTGTTTTGCCAGATGTCCCCGGATTTTTGAAAGCCTCTCGGCTCGCGGTTTTGTCCATCGATCACAAGAGCTCCACATCCTCATCTTCATTTGGGAATCCGATATCCTAATCTTATCGACTACGTTTATCCGTTAAGCATAATTAATAAAACGGCCTTTTTTAGAATTTACGTAGAAACCCTATCGTAAAACATTGAGGACATGTTTCATTCTAGTATAGGGGGGAATCTTCGATTTGATTGTACAAGCAGCCGTTGTTATTACGTGAATCCCGTTTTTATACCACCAACAATTTTCAAAAAAAATTAAAAAAATTAAAAAATTCAAAAATTAAAATAAGTGTTTTGTCACAATTTTGACTTTTCCACTGGGTAGAATAAGAGTAATTTTTGACCCGATCGAAGCGTCGATAGCTCTAGCTTTTTTCTTAACTTTTAACAAAGCTTCGCGAATATTCGTGAAGAACGAAATAGAATATGTTTAAGTATGAGTTGGATGCTAAACAAGGATTATTTGGAATTCTTAAGAGCTCACGTGTGTAATTTGTCGCTTTTCTCCCATAAGATTCTAACCTGATTAATATACGTCTACTTTTGGAATTAAACTTACATCAAATAATATTATGTAGTATATGCAAAAACTTTAGACCTTAGTTCAACTTATACTTGAATTTTTCAAAAGGACGATTTCCATGTTAAAAAAAAAATGAAGAAAAATGCAAAAATATAAAAAATATAAACTTTGGCTGATTAAATTTATGCTGTATCTTGCCGGCTCACAACCGATGTTACAGCCTTCTAAAGAAAACCCATAGTAAGAATAATAATCCGAGACTGATAAAAGTTTTATGCATCTTGCCGGCTCACAACCGATGTTGCAGCCTTCTAACATGGTCGGGGTACAAATTGAAAAAAAATGGTAATATTAAATGTAAAAAAAGATCACTTTTTGTTAACAATTCAAATATGCATTTAACTTTGACTAAATTATAATTTTATAAGCTATGTATATACAGAAAACCTGAGAGTTTTTTTTGAAACCTAAGGTCCTTGAGTCCCGAAACTATCCTCTCTTGGGGTACAAAAGCCCTGGCACATAAACCGCAAGGGGTGGGATTGTGCCTGAGGACAAAAAGTCGCTACATGGGATGATCTCTCGCCTTCAAACATTATCTCAGGTGGAACGTTAAACATAGAATGTCGTAAAAAAACATTGATTCCATGGTTGAAATTCAAATAGCACAACACCTACGAATTCAAGTTGACGGAGAAGTAAAAAAGTTTACAATTGCAAATATATTAAGTGTTAGCATCTTAACTCATAATTATGTGATTTCGTATTTAAAGCTTGGTTTGGAAAAGTAAAAAGTTTGGAACGATGGATTTATCCTTTTTGGGGCATCCACGAATCGAAATTCATCTTGTTCTATGATCCCTAAAGTTATTAAAAACGACGTCAAAACATTCTAGTTAAGTTATTAATGAAAAATGAAAATACAAAAGATGAGTAGGAATAGTGTTGTAATATAAAAAAAAAAAAGTAAAGACGAGGATTATCAAAACTTATGAGTCTTTTAACTTCCTCGATGAACACTTACCACCTTTCCAAGTTATTTTTTTTTTTAGTCGAAGGGTGATTGAGATTCCTTAGTTTTCTATAAGGCTACTTTCATATCATTGCGTGAGGACAACGGCAATACCTTAGTAATGGGGGGATTTGTATGTGTTTAATTACACATACATTTTACCTTTAAAAACAAGTTAAAATAACCAAAAACGGACTTAAAATGCCAAAAATATGCTTGTTTTGCTAATTGTGTTGTGCAGGAACGGATATCTAAGAAAAGGACGAAAAACGAAGCCAAAACGACAAAACCAGACACGGAATGGAAAAGCGTGGAAAAGACAAAGTCAAGTCAAAGCCCAAATCTGAAAAAGTCAACCAAAGTCAACCCCGACAAATCCAAAGCCACAAGTGAAGAAAAATAAGTTTAGGGACCAAAATTGCCAAGTCCCTAAACTTATTTAATGAAGGATATAAAGAAAATGATTGCAAGGGCTAAAAATGCCAACTGCCCAAAGTATTAACTACAAGGGCCAAGTCTGCCAACCCTCAAAAGTTATACACCACAAGGACTTGTGGTGACATAACATTTATAACCCTTG
>BQNB010119032.1:0-15040 GCA_026074375.1 Tanacetum coccineum
TTGTCTGTTTTTGGTCATTTAAGCTCGTTTTTAGAGGTAAAAGATATGTGTAATTAAGCACTTATCAAGAAGGCAAAGGACGAAAAGTGTCTTGTGGCTAAAGCTTCAAATGAGGTACTTTCCGAAATCGAATACTTTAGTGATGACCAATCATCATTAGACGAAAATGACTTAGATAGTGAATATAGTAGAATGACCAAGGCATACCAAATTACTCTAACACTAATCACACAATGTGGAATCATCCACACCAACCAAGCTTTACTTAATGTGGAAGATGTTCACCGTGCACGTGTTCGAATCAAGTGCAAAACATGTTCAGAAACAATAACTTCGGTCCCATGAAACAATGGGGACCAAATGGCTAAATGATCACATATGTTCCGAGGTTAATCATCTACAAGCATCATTTGCCTTTCGTCAAACAAATTGAAGAACTTATATAGGATTTCCATAAATCCTCATCCTTAAAGCTTGCTACCTTGAAGATTTTTATGCAATTTCTCTTGAAGGCTAAGGTACGTCTCACTCTCTAATTACGTAAATTATAGATTGATATATGATATACTTAGTATTAATGATAATTAGGAAATATGGTAGTCACTAGAAATGCCATTTGTTGGCTTTCTAGTTTTAAAAGAATTGGTTCATTAGGAACCATTATTTCACATGGATTATCCATGAACCACTATGAAATGGAAATCTTCTATGGCCACGAACTTACGTAGACGAAGAAAAGTGAGTTAGTGGATAATAATTAACATAGAAGTAGGATTAGTTTTGCATCAGAAAAATCTTAAACCACTATGGATGAAACAAACTCCCTTCTACCTCGACGCTCGCCTCAACTACGTCTATCAAAATTACCTTGTTGGAGAATCAACTCTATTCCGATCTCTTATCTACCACAATATCTACACGTTCTCATTTCAAAACATATCAATTAATTTTTTTCGCTCGAAGAAATTAATTCATCATATTCGCAAGGAGTATAGTCACCAAATCACCTCATGTATTGACGTTTTGATTATCTCGTCCGAAATAGTCAAAGAAAATTTTTAATTAAACAATGAGTTAATTAAAAATTGTTAATATTCATTCTCACAAAAGTGGTCAAACAAAAAAAAATCCAGGTGGCAGCCCTTTTAAAATTAAGGGGACCGGCCGTGTAAAATGGGTGGCCCCCTTAATTAATTAAGGGGACCGCTCATTTGAAAAGCCAAACAAACCCTTTTCTCTACAAAACCAATTACCAAACACCCATTTATCCTCTCCCTCTTCTCCCTACTACTGTGTGACGAACACACACACTCAAAAACCATAAAATCCAATTCCCAAACTCAAAATTCATCCAATTTCGCAAAGGGCAATCACCTACAACTCGATTAACAACACCTATTGAAAGATTTCCTATACTTATCTTTTTCAAATTCATCCAATTTTGTTCTTAATCAAAATTGGGTATAATTAAAAAAAATTGTGTGTCTTTTAATTTTTAGATTAGAACTAGGAAATCCATAACTACGATGATTCCCGTAGTCATCAGAATTCAATACATTCATTAGAATTGACTCACAAAAATTTTTTTTGCTCGAAAATCGAAAATTTTATAAATATATATACATATTTTTATTTTTGAACAAAGGTTATACATTTGTGATTCATGCCAAAAAAACTGTTTATACAACAAATACATTGCCCATCGAACATACATTCCTAGATGTATACTTTTTGATCAAATGGAATAATGTGTATAAAAATAAAGGAGTGTTTGTTTGTTTCATTAGGATACATTTTTAGAGTCGTCGAATAACCTCATATAGTTGTGTCACTTGTTATAAACTCTTAACAAACTTGTATAAAGTCATCAAGATATATAATTCATATATATTTTGATATATTTTATAAAAGGTATAAAATAAAGGGGCGTTTGGCTTGACATTTCAAAAACATAGTATTGAGTCAAAACAAACACTATTTAACTCTTGTCAAGTCAAAAATAATAAACTTATACTTGTCAAAACAAAATATACCAATTAAAGCTATATTTTCGACATGGGCTTTAGGGGGGGGGGGGGGGGGGTGGGGGGGGACATATTTGGTATTGATAAGGGAGTGTTTGGGTTATTTTCTTGATGTTGAAATATATAACTAATATATATTCTTCGACATCCTAGATTAAGTCAAAAATAAATTAAGGAACATATGGATCACTTCTTAGGTTTTTACTTTTAGAGTCGAAGTAATCATTGTCCCACATTTGTCAAAAACTTCACTTTATTTTCTTTATTATTTTCTTTTGTAACATTTTTTTGATATCTTGTTTAGGTGACAAAAATGCCGAAAGCTACTACCACCGATATATCTCTCACTAAATCCTACATCCCAAAAGTATCCAAAATTCCCAGCATCTCCCCTACTATTGCCCAATTCTACAAACCTATTGAAAACCGCAACATTCACGAAGGCCGTGTTGTTGATCAAGCCTACTACAAATCCAACAATATTGAGCGTCTCTTTACTAACATTCGCTTCAATTGTCTCTTTCAAATCAACGAACCGATTGTTCCGAGATTTATTCTTGACTTCTATAGTCAAGTCACGGTACAAACCGATGAATATGGCTATCTTGTTATTTCTTTTATGATTCAACACGAATTCATAACTCTCACCCTCGCTCAATTCGGTCAAATCCTTAAAATTCCATACAATGGTCAAGCCGTTTTTACAAACGAATGAGACCTTGCATCTCTTGAGTATTCTCAAGAAACCGAGGGACCATATTGCACTAATCTTTTTACTCCTGACAACATTCGTCGACTTCTTGAATTGGAACGTGTCGTGGTATACCGTACCATTAAAAGCCAAATGGTATCTCTTAATCCAAATCAAATTCTCACCAAAGAACTAAGCCCCGACATGAAGCAACGGGAAGAACTCATTCGAGAGAATGTGTTCGGACTAGGAGGACATCGAGACCGTCTCCCCACTTGTCTTGCTCACATGTTGTATTGTGTTGTTGCCGAAGAACAATACAATCTTGCTTATTTCTTGGTCAAAAGAATCCAATGTGCTAGAGCTACTCCAACCGTAAATCTTTCGTATGGCATGTTTCTTACTCGTCTTTATCGACACGTCATGGAAACGCATCCTCATCTTGACAATGGCATCTATGACATTGTTGAGCGAGTAATGCGTCCTCTTGCCCTAAAACAAACTCGACGACTAATTGTGATCGTGGACCCAGGCACGTCATTCCCGTCGCTTCTTCATCCCCCCGCTCAGCATCAAGGCACGTATCTACTCAACCTCGATGATGATGGTGATGATGATGATGTCGAAAACTTCTCAAGCAAAGTACTCCTATACTCTCATACCCCTATCTTAACTCCCTTAATCTACTCGAATACCAAAACTACCAAATGCCTTCTGCTTCCGAACAAACCGATGAAACTCTCTTTGAACGATAACCACCTAGCTCAACCAAAAGCAACAAATTGCATAGAGATGCTAGGAGGGTTCTAAATCATTTGGGAAAGCTCTAAATATGAGTGTTCTAGCAAGAAAAGAAGTGAAGGACATAGGAGTGAAGTTAGCTAAATAGCTAAATGTAGTTTAAGACAATTTTTAACTTGATTATGTGTATGTTCTTAACAACTTGTGTGGTGATTATCCGATGTATTCGGAAAGACTTATGTGTTGGTTATCTTTAGGTACTTGCTTGCTATGATGGTTTAAACCTTTAGTTGTTCTTATTTAATCAACTATTTAGGCTACTTTGATTCCTGATTTGATGTGTTTAGACATGCTATATGATTATATGGCTCATACAACCTCATTAGGGATTGCTGCAGATAAACCCACCAAAAACAAAATACCCTTCTTTCCACAATAATTCTGAGAAAAATCATTTGTCTGTTGAAAAATGGAAGCAAACAAAGGGCGGCCCCTTAATTTCATATCGGGCGGGCGGCCCTTTTATCTTTAGGGGACCGCCCCCTAATTAAGGGGGAGGTCCGCTCCTAGCCAAGATCAAGGGTTTAAAACACTTTTTATCCTGCTTTTTGACCCTCTCTTTACCGAAGTCTCAGCTATCTGTTGCCCGAATGCTCAAACACAATTTAGAATAACTTAATCTAGTTCAAACTCATTCTATTTTCAAACCATTTCCTTCCTATAAATCCCCTCAAAATGATCATCTCCAATACACCATCTTCTTCATCATTCATCAACCATTATCAACATCCATGGCATCCACTAGAGCCTCCATTTCCAAAGTTACCACAGAGTTCAAAAATCATCTCATATCCAACCAAACAATATGTTTGTGGATTTAACCCATGGATGATATTACAAAACTCCATCACCCCACTTCAATATCTCGCCACTGTGCTCCTAATGCACCCTCCAAAAACACATCAACCAAAAACTAAAGATACTTCTTATCCTTAATTGACTTACATACCAAAAGCACCCAACCGCTATACAACATCTCTTTCACAATGGTTACTTAAACCCACCAAATCTCATCCTCCTAAGAGTTTCTCCACCACCTCCAACTCAAGAAAATGCATCAATGGACACCACTCTTACCTTTTCACCAATTACCCTACTTGATGTCCAATTTAATACTCCATCACCTTTACCTCCTATTGTTGGTCATCCCATTCCTTGGAACCTTCTTGAGGCACATGGAGATTCATGCTTGTGTTGCATTCACAATCGTACTCTCATATTTGGATTGAGAGATGAACTTCAATATATGTTTTCATATATTGAACACATGCTCTCACAACCACCAACAACCATCATCCCACCACCTCCACCATCTTCACCAAACTAAACATACTCTATGTTTGGTTTCTCAAATAATTGTCCATCCATCATTTTGCAAGCAAGTCCTATAGAGCTTCACTAGTTATAGGACTTTTTGTAGTTTAAAAATTTCATGTATGTTAGCATGATATTTATTTTCCTTATGTATGCATGAGTGTGGTTCACACACTATTTTTAATGGATGATTATTGTTGGTTGCATTACTATTATGCCATACTTTTCCTTCTTGCTACATGTTAGAAATATTTGTATTGTTCTAACTCGTTTTTGTAGCCAAGAAACCATAGCTCGATTCTTTGGTGCCCTCGAATGAGGGGGAGCACACATCAAGGGGGAGCATTTATTCCGTTGATTTTACTAGCAATCCTCGACGATGCCTTTTTGATTCTACAAAAAGGGGGAGAAATGACATGAAACTCACTAAATACTTGTTTAAAAATAATTTTACATTTAATGAGTTTAAATTTTGTAATCATCAAAAAGGGGGAGATTGTTGATAAAATATAATGCCTAAAAACATTACTAATATTTTTCACATCTTTACGTTTTGATAATCACAAAATATAAAAACGTTCAATGTAAAATTAAACGTAAACAAGTAATTAGTAGTAAATTTTCATTTCGAATATTATACCACTTCAAGGTATGAATAAATAAATGCTTAATGCATTTTATGATTAAAGGAAATTTTTTATTCAACCTCACACTTTTATAAAATGTTATAAACATTTTTAAACATTATAAAACATTTTCTACAATTAAAAGAAATGTTTTATTCAAAATAAGCATTTTGAAATTCAAATTTTCGAACCTAAAAAGGCTAGAAAGTTCCAAAAAATTCTCCATACACAAAAGGACAAAATGGGGAGCGCCCAGTCTAGGGCGTCCCCCTTTAATACACGGGCGGCCCCCTTAATTTTAAGAGGACCGCCCACCTATTTAAGGGGACCGCCCATAGACTGACGTTCCTCTAGTTTGTCCTATAAATACTGGACTTTTCCCCGCTATTTTCTCACCCTTTTGCACTCATTCTTTCTGTTCTAAAACAGCCCACACATCTCACTAAAATCCTTTGATCAATTAATCATAAAGCTTTGTTTCTAAGTAATACAAGCTCAATTCCTCAAGTGAAAGAGAAGAATACTTCCATCATCAAGTGAAGAAGTATTACACCTTTGTGTGTTATTACAATCTTATTGCATCCATACTATAACTTGTAAATCAATTGTATATCTTGTATTTGTGTGTGGTAGCTAGATCTTGGTAATCTTTGTAAGTATGGTTAGATCGTGGTGATTTTACCAAGTAGTGTTAGATAGTTGTGATCTAAGTAGTGTTGTTAAGTGAAGTCTTGAAGTTGTGAAGAAGTCTTGAAGTTGTGAAAAAGTCGTGAAGTTGTGAAGTCGTGAACAAGTAGTGAAGTCGTGTTGTGATAGATTGGTTCTAGCTAAGATTAGAACTCGACATTTAGCTTTGTGTTGTAAATTCGGTGTAAGCAACGTTGTGTACGGTTTTCTCCGCCATAAGGGAGTTTGTTGACATAGTGAAGAAAACTCTCGAGTTTGGTGCTCGGGGAGTGAAGTAGGGCGAAGAGGTGCTTCGTTACCGAACCACTATAAATCCTCGCGTTGTGGTTTGATTGTTCTTACTCTTATCTCTTGTCTTACATTATTTGTCTTTTATAATTGTTTAGATAAGCATATTGTTTATATTGTGCAAGTATTGAATTCACATAAAGTCGAATCTAGAATTTTTACAAACACCTTAAAACCTTAAATTAAAAAGCGGTAAACTATTCAACCCCCCTTCTAGTTTTCCACAAATAGATAGAAGGAATGAGGATTTGTTTGCATAAGGCAATACACTACTATCTGATGCATATCTACAAAAGTGACAACGAAATTGATTATAATTCATTGTATAGAAAAACATAAAGATAAAACTTTTGTTTTAGAACATTCCCTAATTATCGAAAAGTAAGATAACTTTTTGCCAAAGTAAGATAACTTTTTGCCAAAGTTAGACCACAACCTTAAATCGGGTCAGCAGATTGCGGTTTTAGTGTCAAAGGTTGCACTTCAGTTTATACAGGGCAAATTTTAAATGCTCTTATAATCAAATTTCTCTTAGTAGTCCATCATATACTGTTTTTGGTCTTATGCTACTCTCATGACATGATTTATGCAGGAGCACAAAGTAGGGCCTATGAAGTGTCAAAGGAAGTAAGACTCGCAGAATGTTTGCTCGGATGAAAACCTGTTACAGAATGCTATGGGGAAGTCCAGCTACACTCTTTGTGTTATGAATGGAACTAAAGTTGCCATTTTCCAAAACTCAGTGTCTCAAAGAAAAAAAAGTGCTCATAGTTAAGACACAAATTATCTGTTAAATAACAGTTATGTTACATATTGTAGTTGTTTGTCGAACTTAAAGTTGTAGCATGAAAAGCAGGATACTTCCAAGGTTGATGCATCAGATTGATTCTGTATGTGATATATACTAGGGGTCAACTGTGTGGTTTGGGATAATTAGTTTAGGAGTACAGTCGCATTGTGTTACATATAAATTCTTAATTTATAATACATGTGTTATTTCTACTTATTTCTTAGGGTCTTTCGCAACTTTAGTAGCCTCGACATAACTTATCACTGCAACAAAAAAATAGTAACGCCAACTATGAATAATCCTAAAGGGCATGACATTTGGGCTTTACTAATTATAAGCAACTTTTAGCCAAAATCAAATATATTCAAAGCAATAAGCAACTCCTAATATTTTAGAAACGCTTAAAAGAAAAAAACTCCTAATATTTTAGAAACACTTAAACGGAAAAAAAACTCTTCGCAGAAACGCTTAAACGAAAAAAAAACAAAACTCGCCGCAACAAAGCGCGTGTTTTCAAAACTTGTTATTATCAACAGGTATTTTAGTATTTTTCCTATCAACTCTATTACTTTTCATCACATCAACCAAACATGATTACTATTACTCTCTTCGTTTTAAATTATTTTTTTAACAAAAAACACATAGTTTAAGAAAAAATGCATTAATTAAGATTTTAATTTTTGTGGTAGCTAGAAAAGGACATTTTTATCTCTTTTTTGGGGTAAGGGGATTGTCATGGAATAATATATTAATCATAGAAAAGTTAAGTACAATGAAATGTGGCTAAAGTACCACATTAACCTTAAGCAAACGCTTGAACAACCACTAAGCCATTTGTGACATGCCACAAAACATACTCAACCTAGCTACATACACTAACAAGAACACCAACGGGAAAAACTCACTTGACATAGCACGTGTCCCTAAACTTAGCCCGTCGCTGCACACTAGGAGTATAGTAAGCCAACTGAGACTGCCTCCTTAAAAACCTTCCTAAGAATAAACCAATGAGAAAAATCCTAGAGAAGGAAAAAAGAGTATAACTCTCAATTGGCACTCCAACCTCGAACCATACACAACCAAAACCTCTGACGAGAAACCCCTATGCCAACGATCCAGAAAAAACATGCACCATCAAGAAGAAGTCCGAATGAGAGAATTAGGTAACTTCCAAAGCTGTAAGAAAGCCTCCACATTGTTCGTCTTCATGAATTTACACGTGAGCAACTTGAGACGAACTGTAGACTTTATCACTTCAATAATATGATCTTTAGATCTCTTTTGGTTGTTGAACAACTTGTTATTCCTTTCTTGCCAAATGAAGTAGGAAGAAGCCGCAAACACAAGATTAAAAATGGCACTTCTAACAGACCTTTTCCTTGCCATAAGGATAAGACAATTAGCAATCGAATCCAAGGAAGCCACAACATTAGGTAACCCGACAAAGAACTTCACATTATCCCAAACCTGAAAAGAGAAAATACATTCAAAGAAAAGATGGTCATGGGAATCAGGATGTAAACCACAAAGAGGGCACTCAAACATGTTTAAGTTAGTATTGCTACTAACTTCCCATTGTCTCAGTGAGTCTTGAGTCTTCAATTTATGCTTAACAACCAACCAAACATGAAACGCGTGACGGGGGATGTAGTGGGAAAACCACACGACATCATACCAATTAATTTCATCACCACGAGGACGGATACAACTCCAAACAGTAGCCACAGAGAAAGCCTTAACCTTGTTGTTATGGGTCTTCCACTCTAATTTGTCCAACGAATAAGGGTCAAGGATAGGAACATTAACCATAGATAGAGACGGGTATTTCAAGTAACAATCATTAGGCTAAGACCAGTTCCCATTAACAATCACGTCTTTAACCATAGGAGTCATAGTAATCCCTGCTCTATGAATATCACGAGTTGAAACAACCTGCGAAAGGGGGCTTAAAGGACACCAACGATCAAACCACATAGAGACATTTTTATCTTTTGATATTTAATTTATACTTTCATTTAGCTTTGTACGTCGCAAATAACAATTTTGATTAGGAGTAATTTTTATTGCTAGTGGTGGCGGATAATTATTTCAAGACAAATCAAAATAAAAAGGTGGGCAATAATATTGAGACGGTGCCGCAATCAAGCCAAGCTTTTATCAACCAACTCGAGCTTTTATCGAGCTCGGGCTTTTATCGAGCTTTTATGTACATAAATATTTTTCTTATACACATTTATATAAACAACGTAAATGCTAATGCGAATATTGGTATAATAGTTAAATATTTATCGTGTAGAAGGTTATTAAACCTCAATTCTCAAATGTTTTGTATAAATTCTTTACTCTTGAGTCCATCACATATTTTCTTGACCTTATTGATAAGTTTGGCTTTCGAATACAACATTTATGAATAAATTTGAGCTTTTCGATCCGAGCTCGAGCCTTATTCGAATATTATTCTAGCCGAGCTCAAGCTTTAATGATAGGGGCTTGTCGAGCTATTGAGCTGAGCTCGAGCCTAACTTGTGATTTTCGAGCTGGGCTCAAGCCCTGTCAAGCTCGAGCTCGACTTGACTTGATTGCAGCCCTATGTAGCAACGACTTTATTTCACTAGATCATTTATCCATTACGTTACTTATTTCATTGAATTCTAACCGAATTTGTTTTTCATAGTTTTCATTATCAGTTTTTTGCAGTGTTCTAAAAGGCGCGTCATGGCGGCGCTAAGGCGTCGCCAAGGCCTGAGGCGTGGTCTCCACGTTACGAAATAGATCAAGGCGTCGGCTCTAGGCGTGGCGTGAGATGAGGCGTGAAAAGGCGCGATAAGGCGCGCTAAGGCGTGAGGCGTGGCGAGTTTTTTTGATTCAACTCCGAATTTTTTTATTTTTTATTTTTAAAATGAAGATTACATGTAAGGATAGTTTGTTAACTTTATTCATTATATACAACTCGATATATATATATATATATATATATATATATAATATGATATAAATATATAAATATTTTTATATTTTGTGCCGCCTTAAGTCACGCCTTAAAAACGCAAAAGTTTCACCTTAGCCGTTAAAGCTTGAGGCTTGACCATGCCGCCACACCGCGCCTTACGCTATTTATATCCTTTGTTTTTTTTTGTGTACCCATGATATATTGATATCGTCACCATTAGCGATTGTAACAACGGTGGTGGACTGGTGGTCCCATTTTGGTTACATTTGACGCAAAGAAAAGGAACCAATCAATGAATTATGGATCGGATAGCTATACAAAACAAAGAAACCATTTAAAGTTGTTAAAGATCTGTACACCATTTGGTTTCCGAATTAGATTCTCACATTGTCAATTTGCCATCGAGTATTTCACTCGTGTCAGGCATCGACATCCTTCATGTCGATACTCTAACTTTTTACATCGACATTCTTACATATCAAGGGATTAGTATTTGCCACTCATTTTTTTTATATCACATTACAAACAAGCATTTATAATGTGGTGACCCATTAAAAATTAAGATAAAAGGTTTTGCAATTTTGACCATATCTTATTTTTGGAACACATCAAAAAGTGACATGTGTCATCTTTTGATTAAAAAATCACCTTTATTTTCAAATTGAAATATCTTTTTATCAATTTAATTTTATTATGATCTAATTTCACCATATTTTTTAAAATTTTGTGCTTTTTAATTCAACATACATTTTGTTATCTATACTTCTATATAAAGCATTTATAATGTGGGACTCATTAAAAATTAAGATAAGAGGTTTTGTGCAATCTTATACCATCCATCTTATTTTTGGGAATCACATCAAAAAGTGTCAAGAATCGTGTGTCAACTTTTTATTAAAAAATCACCTTATTTTCAAATTGAAAATATCTTTTTTTATCAATTTAATTTTATTATGATCTTAATGTCACCTATATTTTTTAAAATTTTTGTGCTATTTTTATTAATTCAACCGACATTTTGTATATTTTATTATATTTTTTTTATTTTTTACATTTTTAGTGGGATTATTTTATGTTGATTTATACTTTTTACAACTTTAACCTTAATTAAATATAAACTTGATACGTTAAAACTATATACTTTCGGAGAGTGTGTTGTCTCTTTACATGCGAGAATGATGATGTTAATATGGTGTTGCGGGAAAGCTACGGAAAACCCAAACGAACACATACAACGAACACATACATTTAAAGTGTTGTGAAACGAAATTACTAAGCGGGTAAGAAATTGCGTAAAGAGTTGGAGTTCTGTAAATTTTCTATTATCCGCCGCTATGCGCAGGTAACAAAACTAGTATCAGATTACAAATCCACTTTCATCTTATTTTTTTACAAAAAAATATTCTTTCTTAAAATTTATTCGTTTAAAGGGGAAAAATAATAAAAAAAAAAAAAAAAAAATAAAACAAAAAAGAACAAAATAAATTTAAACTTCACAGTATGATCAAACTTTTAATTATATTTTTATAAATCGGGCACGTTGGCTTACTTTGGACAGTCATTTTTTTTTCGTTCTAGTATAGCAAATATATTTACCATATAATTGAATAATTCATTGCGTTTTTGATTTATAGACGAGATATATCAAAGTGCGTTTGTCTTTTGAATAAACGAAAAGTCTTTTTAACGTAGATAGACAAATTCTTTATGTCATTTTTGGTACAAATGTTAGTGTTCAAACTTCGATTATTAGTGTTTATCATACTCCATCCATCCTCATTTTTATTGTTCAACGTTGTCTTTTTGGGATGTTCCAATTAATTGTCCCACTTCTACAAAGAGATAGGGAAATCTGTATCAAGTTTACGATTTTACCCTTGTGTGAAATATTATACTCATTTTTTTTATATCAGATTACAAACTCACTTTCATCTTATTTTTTACAAAAAATAATTTTTCTTAAACATTTAATCGTTAAAGGAAAAACAATACATCACCGTGACAAACATTTAATTATATTTTTATAAACGGGCACTTTGGCATACTTTGGACAGACATTTTTTTTCGTTTAGCAAAAATATTTACCAAATAAATGAATATTCAATGCTTTGATTTATAGACAAGTATATCAAAGTGCTCGTCTATAGAAAGATAATCAAATGTTCGTCGTGACGGTATAATTTGTTTTATGTAATAACTGACGGTTTATTAGATATTTAAATTATAAAAAAATTGGTGTAACTAAAATATTAATTCAAAATATGAATTAATCTTTCTTTTTTTTCTCAACAAAAAAATAAGTGACGAGATTTGTCATTTCATATGTAATAAAGTTTAGTATGTAAAATAACTATTCTCGTAAAAAATCAAATAAAACTATAAACAATTTTGTTTATTCTTTTAGATATGGCGAGTTTAAAAAAACAAAGGTGTTTATAAATATTAACGCTACGTCGCAAAATTTTATGATGTTTCGTGACACCCAAAGACCCACCATGGCTCGTCATTGTGTGTACCTTAAAGTTTACCGGTCAATTATTACTTAATAATGCTCGAGATGTGCATGGCTTAACCGCACGGTAAGGATTTTAACAAAAGGTCCACTTGTTTGCAAAATAGAATATTATTTATCGACAATATGTGACTAAGGGTTCACTCGTTTGCAATCCAAGTTAGGAGAAACATATGATGTTTGACCCAATCTCTATTTTAGGTCTAAAGTTTCATTCATTTGCAATCCAAAGGGTTTTTAGATACATAAATTATCAAACTTTTCAACTTTATTCATTTAAGTAATCAAATTTTTTTTGTGAGTTTGGGGTATTAAGTATACGGGGTTGATATTCGAGTTACTAAACAATAGAACCGTGTTCATACACATTACCCCAAAACCTGGTAACCGAGACTTGACCGATTTTCCCTATCTACCTTGGTAACTTAGGTGAATAAATTCGTAAAGTTCAGTAACTTAAGTAAGCAAATTCGTAAAGTTCAATAACTTACTTTTATACAGGGGCGGATGTATGTATTAGGTTTGGGGGGCGGTGCCCTCCATGACTGGCCCGATAAGATGAGATTTTAGTGTAATTTTTCTTCGATTTTGAGCTTTTTTCGAAAATGCCCTCCATCAAAAACTTAAATTGCCCCCCACCCACATACTAAAACTTAACATTCAACACTCTAAAACCTTATAAAGCATCTATTTTTACGTAAAAATACTCGATTTATCATTTCGATACTAGTTTTATTTCTCTATTTTTTTGTTATTGTCAAAAAAAAAATTTTTTTGCCCCTCACAACACATTTTCCTGAGTCCACCACTGCTTGTATAATAAAATAAAAAAGTCAACTATCAACATGGAATTAAACAGGCTATCAATGGTTAGGAAAAGTTTAGTCTCTAATTTGTCTGGTAACGACAATTCAATACCCAAAAATTAAGAGCTCGTTTGGTTCGTAGGCGGGTTTAGGATTAGGATTTGAATTTGGATTTGGATTTAATATAGAAGAGAGAATATATATTATTAAATGTATTAATAATAATTTGATGTAAAATAAAATATTTTTTTATGTTAAAATAAGAATTAAAATTATTTTTAGATTATAAAAGATATAAAAAGACAAAATGCAAAAAACATGGTAGCCTACACTATTAGTAAAAACTGGCTAACCCCCCTAACTTTTGAAATAGTGTCAATATTTGAGTATTAGACCACGCCCTTCACTTTAAGATTTGAACCAAACATGTTAGAGCAAAAGGAGTGGTGGGCTGTTAGCTTGGTGCCAAGCTATGGCGCCAGTTTTGGCTATGGCTCACCACTCCGTGGTTGGTGCCAAGGCCTCTCGGCTGTTAGCTAACAGCCGACGCCATAGTAATTTTTTTTTTTTTTGAAAAATTAGCCCTATGGCACGAGTTTTGGCTATGGCTCACCACTCCATGGTTCGTGCCAAGGCCTCTCGGCTATGGCTCACCACTCCACTGAATTCTGGTGCCATACCAAATCTGGTGCCAAACTCCATTTTCCTTACTTTTTTCTCTATGGCACGAGCCTATGGCACCACGACTCCCAGTGCTCTTACAAATACAGTAATTTTTTAATCTTGGTCATCCGTCTAGCAACAGCTAGTGTCATGAATTCTTTGAAGTTTGAACAAGGAACATCCAGCATGTGAGTGGTCCAAAACTCCAAATGCTATGAAGCGGTCCAAGGTTGAGCAGCCCATCGTCTTAAACCGAACTTCCTCACAAATTCACAATGAAAAGTTTTTTTTTTCTTTCTATTTTGAACTTTCTGGCCCCAAATAGATATTTATAATACGGAGTTTCAAAGCATGTTAAAATTTACATATATCAGTGGGGTGAGCATATGTTCAAGACCGGACCGGACCGGTCAAGACCGGACTGGACAGAGGACGGACCGAAATGGTACGGTCCGATCCGGGTCGGTCTTCGGTCCGATCCAGTCCTACACGGCATTATCATCGGGTTTTTGGTCGGACCGGACCGCGGATCGGACCGAAATACCTTCGGTCCGGTCCGGTCGACGGTCCGGTATGCTCACCCCTATATATCACAGTTTGTTTAATTATAAACTCGTATATTGATACAGAGTTATCAGTTTCAAAAACATTTACACTCTGTTCTCAAGTTAGGTTTTAGAAGGAAAGTAAAAGGAAAGGAAGTAAACCATAAAATGTTTGTGTTCTTAAGAATTTTATGAAAAGTGAAGTGGGTGGAAGAGAATGAAATGGAGGGGAAATCTTATGTTTTTTTCAACTAACTTTTGCAGCCCAAATATGGGATGATTTGGAAGTAAAGAATTTTGTAATCTTTTATAATTACCATATTGCCTATTTAGTTGTCTTAAT
>BQNB010119033.1:0-20886 GCA_026074375.1 Tanacetum coccineum
TAAATAACAAATATTGAAATTGTCATTATCTAAAAGCATGATTCACCTATCAAGGTGACTAGTTGGACTATATGTGGCTTTGTCAAGAGTTCTTTTTATGGCTGATCTCCATATAAGAGGAAACGAACCACCCTGCAGATAATAAGTTCAAACACACCTCATGAACTTGAACAAGATCATATAAAACTTAAAAGGTGGCAATTTTGACCCATTAACTTATGAATGGCTTGATTTGGGTTGTGTATTATTTCAAACAGGTAAAATCTAAAAAGCTTAGCTATAAGGGACAACGCTTGTTTCGACACCTACTAAAACAATGACCCGTTTCAACTTGCAAATCTTGCCACTTATATAGCAAATTAACAACTGAATGTAGAAGTAGATGACAAAATTACTTATAACAACCCGCAATTTTCATCAATGTAATTATCTATCTATTAAATTAGATGCAATTTACTATCCATCTATTATATGATAAACCACCTTTTTACAGGGAAATTTTTCGCTTTATCTCATTATGCAATGTAACTTGCATCACTAAAGTTAGCGAGCTCACACAACCTACTCATACCATCTCTACCTATGTTTATGTCAAGCAAACATCATAACATGTTAAGTCAATAATCTATTATCTATTTTATCACATACGTTATCTAATTAATGTAGTTTTTATAACGTTATTATCAAATGAACATAAACCATTAACGTTTATGCCTAAACCCTAATTTTGGGTAATGTAAACATTCAAAGTGAATGTACAAGCTACTAAATCAAATGTACAAGTAATATAACATCTTATTTGAATATATATTCCCTCCAAAATAATGTACAAGTCATCTAAAGCACAATGTACAAGTCACTAAGCAAGACATTTAAAATAACCGTTTTACCACCATTTTCATTCTAGATTTCATACCACCTCTTTAGTACAATGTACTATACTCAATGTACAACATATAAACTCTAATTACTCTAATCCTAAGCCCTAATTCATGTTTTAAAAACCCTAAACCCTAAAACGAAACCCTAAACCCTAATTTCACTTTAACCTAAAAACTAAGCCCTAAAACTTAATCCTAAGCCTTAAACACTAATCCTAAACACTAAACCACTAATACTAAACCTTAATCTATCCTAAACCCTAGCCCTAACACGAAATTAAAACCTAAAAACCCTAAATGAGCCCTAATCCAACCCGATACACTTTTTCCTCCATTTCTACCCATTTTAAACACAAACCACTATCCAAGCACCTCCATGACTAAGCAACATCATCCACAAGCTGCTTACAAGCACCTCTAAGATCCCAACTTGGTCACTAAAGCTTCACATCACCTCTCTTTTCTTCCATTCAAGCCGCGGCAACAAACACCCCTTAAAAACCTTCCAACACCTCCATGCTAGTTTCTAGCTTTGCTAACTCATGTCATAGCTTCTCCACATCATCTCCTAGCTTCTACACATGTCCAATCCTTGGTCACCAAGTTTCCTTGGCCACCAAGGTGAATTCGCACCTATATAAAGGGGTGAAACCCTTCCATTTCAAATCACACCTTCAATCTTTCTTTCTAACCATCAATGGAGTCCAAGGTCTGATCAAGAACATCAAGAGAAGTCCTAAGAAGTCCCAAGAGCAGAATTCAAGTGAATAAACCAAGTCTTGAAGCCCCGGAGTTGTTATTCTAGGCGTACGAAGCTAAAAGTCCCCATTTCGACCCGTTTCCAAGCTATAAGCTCAAAACCAGGTTCCATAAGCTCACATTCTGTTTCAATACTCTTATAATGTTCATATAATCATGCTTAAACCATTGTTAAAAGCTTTGAACTCAAAAACATATGTGTTTTACCTTTTTGATCCAAACCGAGCTCATGAAACCCTAATTTCATGTTTTTACTTAATCTATAAGCTAAACTTGTAAGATGTTGTTATAATCTATCCTAATAAGCTTATCTAACAATATTATAAGTACTTTATTAAGTCTTGAAAGAATTTGAGCTTAAAACCCGCGCGTTTTCATTTTAAAACCCTAATTTGACCCGTTTTGATTTCTAGCTTAACAAATCATTATTTTAAACTTTTGTTACATTAAACCTTCATATTTTAGCTTATATTAATAAGCTATAACCTAAAAATTTCTTTTTATATTGAAAAATATCATTATTATGGATTTTGGACTAAAAATGATATGTTTTTCATGCATAAGGGTATATATCGTAACTTTTTGAAACTTATAACTAAAAGGACTGAAAATGTCATTTTATCAAAGTTATAACTATAGGGACCTATTTTTATAAGTTTCAAAGTTAAAGGTTTAATATGTAAATACTTTTTATATAAAGGACTAAACTCGTAAAAGTTTATAATCCAAGGGTATATTTTGCCAACTTTGCAAACTATTAAAATATTATATTTTTATATTAATTATAAAAATAAAATTATAAAACATTATAATCATATCGTATCACAATACTAGGGAATTTCATGTGAGGGGTTCCATTTGGGTATTTGTTTTGACGAGTTTGCTGGGTTTACGATTTAAAGTGCCCTGGCTCCTCAAAACAATACTGCGTGGCCTCTGGATTATGATAGCCCGAACGATGATACAATACTCTATAAATTAATAAATCAAAGATATACGTTATACTTTATAAAGTTTTGAAACATAAACAATCAAACTAAGACTTGACATATTACCCTAGGTTGCGTGTGACGAAGCCGTTACTTTCATTTCATATACCTTTGCTGTCAATCAGAATTCCCTATACTGTTAAGGTGAGTTCATAGCCTCGCATTTCAATCTTTCAAATGTTTTATAAACCCGTGAGGGGGATACATGCTATAAACCATGAATGCAAATATTTTTTGTATGCTATCCTGATTTATTATTGCCTAAGTAACTACTTTTGCCTTTAAGTCCCCAATATCATGAACCGTTAATTACTCTACGCAGTGAGCGCGAATGTTGTGAATAGATCTATTTGGGCTGGACTCCCCGTTGGTGTACCCATGATATCGGTAACCAATTGCACATCATTAGAATATAACTGCGGGTGTTTTGGAAAAGGCACCCGTTGGGGCTATAACGTGTGATTATTATATATCCCAAGGCTTCGGATTCATGAGCTAATGGCAATAATATTGTTTTACAAATAACGGGTGTATAACAACGTAACCCAATATTGAATTTGCATTCCAACTATTTAACTTAAACCTATGAATTTCACTCAACCTTTGTGTTGACTTTTTTTAGCATGTTTATCTCAGGTAATTGAGCAACTTATGGCACGGAGTAGCATGGACTTAAAGATGGCAAAACTGTTATCATTTAAACTTTATGTTTTAGATTTTGGGACCTTTCGTTTGTAAAAACTCTGATGAATAAATGAATGATAACTTAATTTTCAAAAACGTCTCTTTTTGATTCCTTTTCTATGATTATGACTATTGTACCTTGAATTAATACCCCAGATTAGCTTCCGCTGCTATATGTAAAAATGAGAGTGTTACATATTGGATCAGGGGTAACGTTCTTACAATTTGTTTGTGATATTGGATGGGGGGTTATCACGTTTCCTACCCATCGTGAAGTGATGGTTTTTTAATGGATCGGGGTAACGTTCTACCCCAAGTGTTGTAATTGTTGTTATCGAGGGACACATTCCATTCTATTCGTTATGGTTACATTTGCATGTTTGCTTGTATGATTACGTATAGTAATTGTTTCCCTGCCATGTTTTTCATTAATCACAGCTAATATTTTTAAGACTTTTGATTTTCGTGTCTTAAAACCTATGACTCCACCCACATTATGTTGACGTTTTAGCATTCATTTTAGGTAATCTTCTTGAAGGATTAAAGAATGTTAGGAAGGAGTGGACTATTGTGACCGTAGGCATTGTTGCGGGAGTTGTATATCTCCTAGAGTTTTCATGTTTTTTTCGCATTTGAATTGTTTGCTATTTGACTGTATGTTGGATGTTTAGACTTTTGGATTATGTTTTCTTATGGTATGACTTTGCTATCGTAATGCAAGACTCCTTTATCTTGTGTTAAATATTGTCATGACACATTATGTCTTATTTGTTTATCGATTTCATTTAGTTATCTCTATTGTTGACACCATTGTGTTGTGATGATATCCATGATGTTACGCCTCATGTTTCTGCCTAAGCGAGGTGTGACAGATTGGTATCAGAGCCTTTGGTTATAGAGAAGTAGGTGGTTAAGCCTAGACTATAACCTAGGGGTCCTTCATGTAGATGCATTTAGAGCTTAAGTGTTTAATGGTATAACTGTTATGCTTCCCCGCTATATTGCATAGCTTATATTTTCCTATTTTGTTAAGTTTTCATTTAGTTATTTTGTCTACCATTAACTGATATGATATATATTACTTTCTTAAATATCTTAGCTATGTTTTTCCCCCACCCGTAAGAAGTCTCATTGAGGAACCATTTTCCCAACTGGACTTAAGCGTTATAAGGATCCATAAGAGGAGCCTATTGTGGAACCGAAGGAGATAGGATAGTTGATCGTTTGTCGGATTCGCATAATAGGGCTGGACCCATAGAGTCGGGTGATTCTTACGGAGGCAAAGTCAAACCCAAGCGAGGCCCAGCATAAGTTTATCCCGTCCTTTACCTCGTCATGTTGTTATTAATTATTTTTTTTCAGATATTTCGTATTTTGGGAGTCGTTGCGAGACTTTTGTTCCTTTATGTCATTTCGATTTTATTTTGATATAAGTAAGTAGTTATTTGATGAAACATCCTTTATGTGTTAAGTTGGAGTGGTTTAAGATGTGCAATGTGGAATATGTGCTTATATGTGAATTGTGATTGAAAATGGTTTAGTCTTGGAAGTAAGTACAGTATGAAAGGATCTAGTGTGAGGTACTTATTAATTTCTGGTAGGCCAACATAATTATAAAGGCATCACACACATAGACTTGTGACCAGGATTGCATTTATTTATGTTTAGTTTTAAGGTGGTAGTGTAATATGTTTTTTTATATATGTGTATTCATGATAAGGATGGTGGTATAGGTAGAGAATTAAGTTGAGTTGTATGGATAGTAAGTTTCCCTTCTATCTAGTATTTGCGGATACCTAGTATTGCTATTATAGAGGTTGCTCATTTGCTCGGTTGTTTGTTCGGATTTCCTAAGTTTAAGCTTAGCATCCCTTCATCGTAATTTGTTAGTAAGGATACCCGATTTTTCCTATTCGACGTCTTGATGTATATTGGTTGTTCGGATCTGCTCTTTCGGATATAGGCGCGTTTCGTTAGTTCTTTCATTGCATTGATTACTCGTATGAGTATCAAACATTTCTTTTAAGCACTAATTGTTCCTAACATATTAGTGTGGATTATTACTCCATTGGTTATATATCCCTTGGTTTTCATAACCCGTTGGTGACGTGTTAGTATTGATGCTTTTAGGTTTGCTCGGTTAATCGTTATTTTAGATAAGACCTTACGTTTTCTATTGGGTACGTAACGTATTGCATGAGTTTTCTTGTACGAGTTGGTTTGATTTTATTTTAAGTATATGGTTCCTGGTGTTTTCTTTTGTTTTCAAACAATAGAATTGTGTTAGAGTCTGTACGGTGTTTTACGATCCCTTTTGGTATTATGGTGACTTTTGTTTGAGTAACATATTTTATAATTGATGTCTAGTTATAAAAGCCCTTTTGAAGTATTGTGTTAGTGTTTAGGAAAAATTGTGTTTAAAATGATCTTTATAAATAGAACATGTTTAAATGGCCTATGCAAATAGGATATGAAAATTGTTGAGTGGTTAAATAGATATTATTTTATTATAAAAAAAGGCAAGTTTAAAGTGATTCATCGTGGTATGGTATGATACACCATTAGATAACCATCTCTATATTTTTATGACAACCAGAATGAATTTTATAAAGGTTACATTTAAGACAATTTTATTTATTATTTAAAATTATTTTTATACTTAAAGTGACTTCTTCATTTGAAATTGATTTTTTATAAAAACATTATTTAATTTGGTCTTTCGAGTAAAGTTGATAATTAGTATAAGAATTTCTGTCTTTCGTATTGATTTTTTATGCGTTCTTTTGTTGTGGTACGCCTGTTGATTTTCTTTCGTTGCGTTTTCACTCGGTACATATACATATCATTTCTTTCAAAGGATTCTTATGTTATTTGATCCACGTCTATTTGCATATGTGGAATCTCCTATATGCATTCTAGCCTTTAACTCGATATTCGTTTGTTATCCTATTCGATTGTTCATAACCCTTGGAGTTCGTTGATACCGTGGAGTCGTAGAAGCTTTAATGTGATTGTGGGAATGGACTAGTTGTCCAAAAGAAAGTTCGTGGTAGTATGTAATGAGAAGGTGGTTAAGATACCGTTGGAAGGTGATGAGATACTTCGGGTTCATGGGGAACGTACTTTGGGAGCCGCCAAAGCCCTAATGAACGTTAAGGTAGATGAACCAAAATTGAGTGATATTTCCATCGTATGAGATTCTATTGACGTGTTTCCGGAAGATCTGTCAATGACCACCGCAACGACAAGTTGAGTTCCGCGTAGACTTAGTTCATGGAGCGACGCTAGTCGCGAAGTCTCCATATCGTCTAGCACCATCGGAAATGCAAGAATTGTCTGAACAACTTCAAGAGTTGGAAGACAAGGGTTTCATATGACCTATTAATTTTCTGTGGGGAGCACCGGTGTTATTTGTTAAGAAGAAGGATGGTCTTTTTCGCATGTGTATTGATTATAGGGAGTTGAACAAATTAACTGTTAAAAACCGTTATCCACTCTCTAGGATTGATGACTTGTTTGATCAGTTACGAGGAGCGTGTCCTTTCTTAAAGGTAGATTTTTAGTCAGGTTATCATCAGCTATGAGTGCATGAGGATTCCATTCCAAAGACCGCATTTCAAACGAGATACAGACATTTTAAGCCTACGGTTATGCCTTTTGGGTTAACCAATGCACCAGTGGTTTTCATGGACTTAATGAATCGGGTTTACAAACCGTACTTAGGTAGGTTTGTCATCGTATTCATTGAATGGACATTCTGGCACCTACACATGGCAAAGGGGAACATGAAGTTCATTTGAAGTTTAGTTTAGAGTCAGAGGAAGGAGAGTTGTATGCTAAGTTTTCTAAGTGTGAGTTGGTAGGAAGAAGTGCATTTTCTTGGTCACGTGGAGACGAGTAAGAGTGAGGCAGTGAGGAATTGGATGATTATTCTTAGGATTGGCATGTTACTACCGACGTTCATCGCGAAATTTTTTTTAGATTGTTGAACCCCCTTACTTCCCTAACCGAGAGGAATTAGAAGTATGAGTGGAGCGTAAACAAGAAGAGGCTTTTCAAACTTTGAAGAATGATTTGATTGTTATACTGATATAATAAGCGAATGTAAGTGGGTGATGGTTGAGTAGAAAGGAGAGAGTGAAATCAAGACGAGTAGAGGAAGATACTGGCAGCCAAAGCTGAGGCGTTCAAGCAAGAGAACATACTCGAAGAAAGGCCTCCATGGTTTAGATCCTACAGATGGAATGAAAAGGTGACCGAGAGTTTGAACTTTATGGATCGAATTTGGGTTTTATTGGTAGAGGAATGTGTAATGGATGAGGCCCCAATGCATCAAGATACTTTGTACATTCGAGAGCGGATAAGAAGTACTATTACCTCTGGATGACTTGATATGGTAGCCACGTGGTAGAAAAGGATATATTACCTATGTTAGCAATTTTCAGATTGTTTAAGTGGTGAAGGCTGCAAATGGTCAAAGAACTTT
The DNA here is from genome assembly GCA_026074375.1 of Tanacetum coccineum. Lineage (NCBI taxonomy): Eukaryota > Viridiplantae > Streptophyta > Magnoliopsida > Asterales > Asteraceae > Tanacetum > Tanacetum coccineum. Next base: position 7,800 of record BQNB010119033.1, read on the forward strand.
TGGCTTGCGCAATAGCCTAAGATACTTTGAGTGAAAATGAAGGCTAATATAGAATGACACATGGATTTCTATCACTAAAATTTCCAAGGTCAAAGTAGTGAGTATGATGTGATTTAGGTGATGGTCGATAGACTGATCAAGTTAGCTCATTTTCTAGCTATACAAGAAGATTTCAAGAGGTGAAGTTGGCAAGGATTTATATTGATGAGATAATAGCAAGGAATAGAATTCTGGTGACGATCAACTTAGATTGAGATGGATGATTTACCTCGTAGTTTTGGCAGACGCTGCAGAAAGTGATAGAGATGCGATTGGATTTAAGTACTGCTTAGCATCCTCAAGCGGATGGACAAAGTGAACGTATGATTCAGATTTTGGAAGATATAATGAGGGCATGTGTTATCGATTTTAGTGGTAGTTATCATTTGAACATTCGGTGCGCTCCGTTTGAAGCTTTGTATGGATGGAAATGTAGGTCGCTTGTTCTATGGGTAGAGATTGGAGAGAGTAGTTTGACTTGTGACATCCGAGAATTTTCGGATTTTTAAGATAACTATTTTAGCCCTTTGACTTTTAGGTCTGGCTTGACTTACAAGAACAACCATCTAAAACACGTTTTCACGTCTCGAACCCTAAAGCAATTCGATGTGAAACGACATTCCTGACAACTTTTCAGTTTTGCCCGAGACCTGGAAACGAGCCGAAAAGGGCTAAAACAGCACCGCAAACATTATTCGACAATATACAACGCGGACACACAAAAATAATTAAATTTTTGTTTTTAATTATCTGTATTTATTTAATAAAAATATTAAATAAATTAGTCGTCATTTTAATTAAAAGCGTTGCGGATAACGCGAATACTCGAGTTGAAATCCAATTTTATTTCGAACAAAGCGAAACCGGTTCACAAAATGAACAACAGATATTTTATTAAATATTATAAAATATTTATGAAACATTATCAAGTAAATACTCATTTTTATCAGAAAAATGATTCGGAAAACAATGGCGCAAGTTTCAAGAGTTCAATCATCCGTTAAGTCGCTCAAATGAGTCCCGAACCGATAATTATCAAAAATTATATAAACATTTACAAAATAAACCCTCTACTATTATAACTTGTCATTTTAGTTTTATATATATATAAATATTTCATTTCATCTCATATCATTTCATTTCCATCTTTTATAAAAACACACACTCTCCAAAAATCTCTCTCCCTCTCATACCCACCGGCGGCCGGCCACCACCTCCGGCCACCGCCGCCGCCACTGCTCCACCGCCGGAAAACTTTTCCGGCGAGATTTTTTCCGGCGACTTCAAGAATGCTCCTCGTGAGCCGATCTAACCAACCCGATATCTCACTCTCCTCCACGCGCCACTACTACCACCATCATCGTTCCATCATCACCACGCCATTCCCGCTGTCGTCATCATCATCATCATCATCACCTCGTCACTCCATCTTCACCGAAACCACCACCACAACCGCCACCTCCCAAGGGTGCGCGCGGTTTTATAACCACCAACAAGGGTGCGTTTCGGGTTGTAATACCACTAGGGTGGGTTTGGTTCGTGTTGGGCTGTTACAGTCACGAAGGTGTTTGTTTGGCTGTTATAAACAGCCGGGAGGGTTGGGGGTCTCGGGGTGGTGGTAAGCCCCGAAGGGTGTGTTGGTTTGCGGGTTTCACAGCCGGGGGCTGTTGGGTGTGGGCTGCGAAACAGCCATGGTCCGTTTGGTTTGTATAAATTACAGCCAAGGGCTGTCGGGTTGGGTTTAGCGGCTAAGGGTGTTTATTTCGGGTTCATAACAGCCGGGTGTGTTTGTTCGGGTCGGCTGTTGAACACAGCCGGGGGAGGGAGGGGTGTGGCGTCGGGTTTAGGCTGTGGGACAGCCGGGGACCAGCCGGGGGGTTTGGGCTGTTGGGTTTGGTTCGGGTTTAGCAGCAGTTTAGGGTGTTTGGAGGGCTGTCTAACAGCCATGGGTGTGTTTGGGTTGCGGGGTAACACCCAAAAAGGGTGTTTGGTTGTGCAGTCACAACTTAGGGTGCGTTTGGTATTATGACAGCCCAAGAGGGCGTTTGGTTGGGCCGTTAGGGTGCGTATGGATTGAGCAGAAAATATTAAGGGCGTGTTTGGTTCGAGTGATACAAAGGAGGTTTTGGTATAGCGAGACAACGAGGGTTTGTCTAGTTGATTAAATTGTCAAATAAAAATAAATAGAGTTTTAATAAATATTAAAACCGGATAAATACTCATTGGTGGTCTTAAAATGGTTAAATAAATATTATATATATTATTTTGTTAAGATGAATTAACAATTAATATATATTAAAATTTTATGAATATAAAATTTAACGAGATTTATAAATTATAAATCGGAACAAGAAGGCGGTTAAGGGTTATATAATTTAATTAGGATCATATGGGTGTATTCGTTAGGGTTTAGATAGTCGGTAGAATTTGATTTAGATTGGGACAGAATTAGGGTTGTGTTGTTTGGCTGATATCTCAATGATGGTAATAGCTTTTGTCAAGTTTCCAGTGCCTATGATGTAGCTCAGAGAGTCTAGTTTCCAGAACATCCGGCCTCGAAGGTTTTTGAGGTCGGGAAGTCATTCAAACGTTGGTTGCAAGAAAAGTTGTCAAAGCAGTAAATACGGGTCAGATTTAGGTCAGATTACGAGGTATAAGACCCCCCCCCCCAACCCCCACTTAAAATTCGAATTTAGCTTAGCCCTTCTACAGGAGTTTAGTTCTATGTGTCTATTAGAAATCCCCCAAAGTAGAGCTTCTGATTTGGAGTCTAAGTATGGTTTTTAGGTCCAAAACTTTTAGTGTGCAAACAGATCCGAATTGGGACTGTTTTGAAGTTTGATTTTCTTAGGAGTACTTGTGCATGTAAATGGCTCTTGGGAATCATGAGGTAGTTAATATACTCATAAATGAACATAGGTGATTTTTTGGTATGAATTATGGAGGTCATTAAGTAGAGGTTTTGAGTACGTTAAGTCACATTAAAATTCTGCAGTTTGAACAAATTGTGCTAACTGTAAACTTGTTAACGAAGTGGTTAAAGTTGGGTATGGTGTCGGGGTGACCCATGGGGTTAATAGAACACCTTAGACATCCATCATATGATTGTTACATGTGCATTAAGCTTTTGGCTTAGTAGCGTGTAACACGAGTTATTTTGTTGTTTAGATTTGTGCTAGTTGTTTGTGAAGCTTTTTGTTGGAATCTTTTGGAAAGCTAAGCAAAGGTGAGTTTCATAGCCCCTTTTTCTCATGTTATTTTGGGGTGAGAATGATGCTTGTTGTCATGTTAAAATGTTTTTAAGCTTGCTGTAGTTATGTGTATTGGATCGTGGGCACGTTCTGTCCCGTTGTGTTGCGATATGATATGTTTGGTATTGTGGATCCTAATATGCAAAACGAGGTGTGATGGTGGTAATATGCTTGAGCTTAATATGAGGCCATGTAGCGCACATATGTAGTTGATATGATTGTGGATCGTGGGCACGTTCCATCCCGTTGTGGTTAATTGGTGTCATGAATTGTTTTGGTAATTGCAGCAGCTAATTGAAAGTTTATTTTGGGATATTGTTGTATGTCGTAAACCTATGATTCTCGCTCAACTTTATGTTGACGTTTTAAGCATCATTTTTAGGTGAGCTTAATGGTGCTAAGATAGAGCGAAGTGGCTAGAAGAGACCGTAGGATGCTTGGAGTTTCTTTATGCTTTCTGTTTGAATAAATGTGTTTGCATGAATTGTTTAGCTTATGTTTTGCATGTCATTTATGACGAGACCTCTTTCTCATTAATTATGGACACCATTAGGTTTAGGGTATTGTTATGGGACACTTTGTGTATTTTGCTATACTTTTAGTTTTCATTTTAGTATTCTCTATATAGACACCATGTGTTGTGATGATATCCATTCTTGTTTACGCCTCGCGTTTCCGCCTTGGCGGGGTGGGACATAGTCTAAAACTTAAGGAATTGATGGAATTTTGTACCAAATTGCAAGAAAGAGTTCTTGACCTAGAGAACACAAAGACTGCTCAAGCTCAGGAGATTACAAGTTTGAAACTAAGAGTCAAGAAGTTAGAGAAGAAAGGAGGGTCAAGAACTCACAAGCTCAAAAGATTATACAAGGTTGGTAGATCTGCAAGAATAGTTTCCTTTGATGAAGCTAGTTTAGGTGATCAGGAGGATGCATCCGAACAGGGGAGGAAAATTGATGACATTGATAAAGATGTAGAGATTACATTGGTTGATGAAACTCAGGGGAGGTATAGTGATGATATAATGTTTGATGTAAGTGATCTTGCTGGTGAAGAAGTATTTGTTGCAGAACAAGGAGTTCCTGATAGTAAGAAAGATGATGCTGCTCAAGTTAATACTGCTGCTATAACAGTTAGTACTGCCAGTACAATTCCAGTTAGTGCTGCTTCAATAACTAATGTTGAAATTACTTTGGCTCAAGCACTGGCAGAGTTGAAGAGTGCTACAACAACTACTAGCACAAGACCCAAGGATAAAGGGCTTGTTATTATGAACAGAGAGCATCTACACCAATGCTTCTTCACAACAACCATATAGCAAGATTTAGGGAAAGGGTAAAGCAAAAAATGATTGAACCTAAAACTGTGTAAGAAATTGTCAAAGAAGCTCACTCAAGCTTGATGAGGAAGTGGGCTCAAAAGGTTAACAAGTGAATTTGTAAACAAGAAAGATTGAAAGAGAGAAAATGAAGCCAATGTTGCCTTAACTGAAGAATGGAATGATATTCAGGCAAAGATTGAGGCTGATCAGTTATTAGCTGAAAGATTGCAAGCAAGAGAACAAGAAGAGTTGACCATTGAAGAAGGCCTATATTGTTTTTTCAAAAAACTCTTAGAGAAAAGAAGGAAGCACTTTGCAGCAAAAAGATCAAAAGAGAAAAGGAACAGACCACCAACAAAAGCTCAACAAAGGAGTATCAATGTGTTACTTATAGAAAATACTAGAAGGATGGAAGCCTAAAGATTTAAAGAGCAAGTCTTTTGCAAATATTCAAGAATTATTTGACAAAGCAATGAAAAGGGTGAATACCTTTGTTGACTACAGAACATAGTTAGTTGAAGAAAGTTTAAAGAAAGCTAAAGCAGAGATGGCCACAAGAGAGCAGTTCAAAGAGAGCAGGAGATGAGCTAGAACAAGAAAGTATTAAGAAGCAGAAGGTGGATGAGGATAAAGAGACAGCAGAGCTTAAAAGTCTAATGGAAGTCATTCCAGATGAAGAAGAGGTTGCAATTGATGTTGTACCTTTAGCTACTAAGCCTCTAACTATTATTGACTGGAAGATTCACACAGAGGGGAAGAAAAGCTATTACCAGATAATAGGGTTGATGGAGTACAAAGGATGTACTTTAGTGTTCAGACATATGCTTAAAAGTTTTGATAGAGAAGACTTGGAAACTTTGTACAAGTTGGTAAAAGCTAAGTATGGATCAACAAGACTAGTGGAGGACTTGGATTTAGTTTTATATGGAGGCTTCTGAGGGACAAATGTTTGAACCAACATGTTGAGTTAAGTATGGAAAAATCAACAGTACAGGTATTAGAATGGAAGCTATATGATTCATGTGGAGTGCATTCATTGAGGAAGCAAAATGTGCACATTCATATGTTGGTAGAAAAGAGATATCCCCTTACACCTGCTACAATTACTGATATGTTGAATAAGAAGCTTAGTAATCATAGAATGAATGTGTTATCAGCTTCTTCAGCTCATCACAAAACAGCTCAAGAATCAATAAAGTGTTTAAAAGCATCCTCCTGGTGATTAATGAAGCTTTTAATGAAGAAAACTTGATGATTTTGAAGATAATTATCAAGTTTAGGGGAGGATTGTTAGGATTAAAAGACTTCTTGATGATCTTAGATTTACTGCTACTAAGGTTTGTGTTACTACTGCTAGCATAAAGTTAGTGTTGTTCATTAACTTTAATGAAAAATATGCTAAGTAGTTAGTACTGCTAGTTCATAGTTACTATTGCTAGTGTAACTTAGTTACTACTGCTAGTGTAACTTAGTACTGCTATTGTATATTAGTACTGCTAGTTACTACTGCTAGTGTAAGTTAGTACTACTAGTGTAAAGTTAGTACTGCTAGTGTAAAGTTAGTACTGCTGGAGGACGATTGAGAAACTATCTAAGTAGTTACTACTGCTTGTACAAAGTTAATGCTGCTGGTGTATAAGTTACTACTGTCAGTGTTCAGAGTTAATGCTGCTATTACAAAGTTACAACTGCTGAAAAGATTAAGACTGCTAGAAGATTTTCTACTATCAGAGAAAGGATAAAGACTGCTCAAAGAAAAGATAAAGATTGATTGGAGATCAAGATTACTTAGTTGATAAGGATTGTTATTTATAGAATAGATCTTTGAGAATATTCTAAGTTTTAGGAATATATTGTAAATCGATTGTAACTCCTTGGGTTAATAAAAGAGGACCTAGGCATAGAGTTCAATGTATCAAAAATGGAGTCCTTCATAGAGTTGTTCTATAGCTTTAAGGTTTCTGCTAATTCCTAATTACTCGTAGAGTATTCGTATTCTATATTAAAGCTTTGTTTGTTAATCTGTGTGTTCATTAGAATTACTGTTTTATTACATATTCTTCTTATTGATCAAAGATTAGATTCCGCATAATCTTTGATATATTTTACAATGTTTCTACCATACTTGTGTAGGATTTATCTTGCATAACTAAACCTTACATAAGCTAAGGAATTTAAGATCCATTCAAGTGGGATCAACAGGTTTATTAACAAAAGTTGTTTCAAAATTAGCATCTAGATTCATCTCGGGTTCTAGAGGTGTGTCCAAGTCATTTAATTCAATGTAGTTACCATAAAGTAGGTTGAATGACTCGTTATTCTCTCCTATAAGCTTAGTTTTTGAATCAAGATCTTTTAACATAAAGACCCTCCTAATTATGCTAGTGGCGGGCTTAATACTTTTGAAAACAAGTTTTTCTTCCCCGACCCTTAAAGTAATTTTTCTTTTGTAAACATCAATCATGGAATGGTCAGTAGACAAAAATGGCCGACCGAGGATCAAAGGGACATCGTCATCCTCGGGTATGTCCAAGATGTAAAGTTATGAGGGAATAAATTTTCCAATCCTTCCTCGCCGTATTTAGCAATACCCCTTGGTTGATATTTGTTCTTTCAGCCCCCCACCCCCCCCCCCCCCCCCCCCCCCCCCCCCCCCCCCCCCCCCCCCCTCCCCCCCCCCCCCCCCCCCCCCCCCCCCCCCCCCCCCCCCCCCCCCCCCCCCCCCCCCCCCCCCCCCCCCCCCCCCCCCCCCCCCCCCATTCAATGGTCAAACCTAGTGTGAGATAAAATTCCTAGACCAAGGTTGGTGTAGGTAGAAAATGGCATAACACTCACACTTGCTCCTAGGTCAACAAGGGCTTTATCAAAACAAACATTATGAATAAAACAAGGTAAAGTAAAGCTCCCTGGGTCTTTTTCTTTCTGAGGCAAGGTGTGATCATAAGCTTCCAGAATCTTCACATCTTATGCCTTTCTCCAATCGTCACATAAGTAGTTTTGTAGTCGCCTCGGGAAGGGAATTGTTTCAGAAAACATGTTTTTATGCTGTGAGCCCGATACGGCGTATGGACTACATCCCATACGGCGTATCTCAGATGAATCAGCTTTAGCGGTTGAGATCGATTTTACATGGTCCATTGGGTTTGGTTCTGTTGAGCCGGGCAGACCTCCAATTCCTCTTTCTTGTAAAACCTTGCTCATTTGACCAATTTGAATTTCCAAGGTCTTAATCGATGCTCCTTGATTTCTTATCGCTGCATCAGTAGAGGCTTGAATCTCCTTGATTATGTTTGAGTTTTCTCGCACTATTTGCTGACTCAGTCTGAATATAGTCCAACAATTCCTCTAATGTCTGTCTTCAATCAAGGTACGAAGAATTTCCATTGTTGCGTTGGTAGAATCTTGGCCCTGCTGCTCTATACTATCCTGCAGGTTAATAGGGTGCTCCAAACTATGTGTAATAAGCTTCTTTAAGAGTATTCCCTTCTTCCTTGAGTGGGCAGTCCTTTGTGTAGTGTGGTCCCTTGCATAGTTCGCATCTGACCTGAGCAGCATATACTTTCTCATTGACTTTCTTAATCTCTATCCCGAGGTTGTTGAGTTGGGCTTGAATAGCAGCTAGTCCGTCAGAAGTTTCAGTACTTCTGGCTTTTGAGGATGTTCTGTTATGCCATTTCTGAGAGTATTCACCCATTTCTTGAATGGCTATTTTTGCATCAGCAACAGTTTTAGTGGGAATGGCACCTTTAGAGTCAAGGATTTGTCTGGTGGGAACATCGAGCCCATTATAAAATAAGATTACTTCTTGCATATCAGTCAAATAGTGCTGGGGACACTTCATCAAGAGTTCTTTAAATCTTTCCTAGGCTTGGAAGAGGCTTTCATCTGGTTCTTGCTAAAAGTTGTTAATCTCCTCCATTTTCTTTTGCAGTACGAGCAGGTGGGCAGTACTTGTTTAGAAACTTCATTTTTAGGGTTGCTTAGTTTGTGATCAAACCTGATGGTTCGTTCCTAAGCCATCTACTTGCAGCTCCAGTTAAGGACATGGGAAAAACTCGAAGCATTACTTGATCTTGAGTCACTTCAGGAATATGAAATAAGTCAACGATCTCAAGGACTTTTTCGATGTATTCGTTTGCATCTTTATGTTCAGAACCACTGAAAGTATTTTTGTGAAGTTCCTTGAGATATTGCCCTTTTAAATCGAAATGAGTTTTGTCATTAATCTTGGGCCTAATAACTCCTGACCCATAGTTTCCACGAGTCTTGCTCATGTATTTCTCCATTGTTTCCGTCATAATTTCTATAGTTTCTTCTTCTTAATGTTCTTCGATGTCAGAAAATAAATCAAGCTTTGGTAAACTCGATTCCACAAGACCAGGTGTCTCGAAAAGCCTCCTTTTTGAGCGAAATACTCTTTTTGGGTTTTCAAAAGGTGTAATTAGTTTCTTAGTGGAACTTCTTGTCATGCATCACCTGAAATAGAGGATAATAAATCAGTAGGATAGGCTCTTTGGAAAGAATATAGAAAATTAAACACGAAAATCAAATTTAACACTATTACTGTATTAGATGATCAATACGCCGTATTCAATTAATTTGAATACGCCATATGGTCTGCTGAAGGTCAGTACGCCGTATTGATTATACAGAATATGCCATATTGTTTGGAAGAACAGATACGTTGTTTAGACTGTAGAGATCAATACGTTGTTCTGAGTGGAAAGGTCGATACGTCGTATCCAACTGGTGGATACGGCGTATCTGTTGATCTATCAAAACAGAATACTTAGAAAACAATTAAATAATGCTGGAATTTGAACACACAATTAAATCACACAATGAAATTAATTACAAATGGAATTAAACTAATTAAATTATTCTAAACTAACGGTTAGAAATACTAATAAAATTAAAGGTTACACATTTTCCCTCTCGGCAGCGGCGCCAGAAACTTGATGATGCTGTGTGTAGGGTCAATTTATTGATTACAAGTTTTAAATTTATCATTTAGCCGACTTATCCTAAAAAAAACACTTTAACGGGCAGTGGACTGATGGGTGGAGTTTGTGGTAAGTAGGGTGTCGAACACTAAGAGCGATGTCGTTAACCTTATAATCTATCAGTATTTTAATTACTCTACTTAAGTTAATTTTAATTATTTGTTAAACCTACACTATATATGTTTTCTAATAGGATTTAGGGGTTTTCAGCCTGAGAGACTGACACATGTTTTATGGTGACAATAATCAATTCTAAACACAATAAGCATGCAAGAAAAATCAAAAGATGAAAGAGTGGTTATAAACAAATGATAGAAAACCATATTAGCATCTTCCCCCCCCCCCCCCCCCCCCCCCCCCCCCCCCCCCCCCCCCCCCCCCCCCCCCAATTCGATAACGGCTGGTTTAATTTTTATGTGGCAATGATTTCTTATCTCGGGCGGCATATCCTTCTTAAGACTTGGGGGGACATTATCCTAAGACTAGACACGTTGAATCATTTCACAATTACAGCATCCGCCATAACGCATACATTTTTTTAGTCTTAATTTTTCAATCTATCTAGGGATTAAAGCAATGATGATCTTGATAAACTCTAGCCTATCGGGACTTTACCCACTTCCTGTTTGACGGTATTTTATATACGGGTAGTCCATTATTCAAATATTTATCAATTAATCAAGAACATACTTGTTGAAACATTATGGGTCACCTGCCGGTCCAACTAAGCTCTTAATTTAAAGATAAAGGACAGAAACGCTTATTTTGTGTCTTATTGGTCCAATAATATAAAACACAACATGGAGAGCTATCCAAGGATCTAGCTCACTTGTTAGGCGTAACTAGACCCAGTTGAATGATATGTCGCATATTCAAACACGTAGACAAGTATCATGTGATAAACATAATTAAACTTTCAATGATAAATTAAGAAAATCGATTTTAAAACAAACCAAACATTGAATCTTCATTAAGATGGATAATACCCTAGGGTATTAGCCCATAACCATTGTAATTATACAAGCGTGATCGAATAACCAAGGTAAACTAAAATGTTTTACCGAATGATACCAAAAATTAAATGATTACAAGAGTATAGGAATTACACGGTGTCTTCTATGGAATTATGATCGATGCTTGACCTTTGGTTGCTCTTCTTCTCTTTAGAAAATCATCTTTTATGTGTATGGTATGAAGAATATGATTTTGCACACCGAAAACTCATTTTTGAGTCTTTTATTTATAGTGTCTGAAAAAGTCTGGATACGCCGTATTAGGCTAGGCCAATACGGCGTATTGGGGTGTTTCCCATGGAGTGCACACAAATTTTATAATAAATATGATATATTTTCCCTAATTAGATAGTCACCAAATCTCTGTAATAGGTATCAGCGGATCGGGTATGTATAACCACCCGAGTATTCAAAGTCAACGTCTGTCCCTAAGCCTAGTTAGTTATTTTTAATTAGTAATAATTCTAGTCGTTATGACTATATGTGGTTGATTAGAATCTCCTATTTTTGGTGAACTTCATTCCGTGATTTAGTTTCTATTTGTTTTTAGCATTTAAGAAAGTCAGAAAAATATATATTTACTGCTCCGAGAGCGTAAATATGTTAATTTTGTAATTTTTGTCGTTTCCCAAAGTTTTTGTAAAAACTATGTTTAAAGGTCGTGATTTACAAGGTTTTACGTTTTAATAAAGGTTTTAAACTATATTTAGTGGGACGGATTTAAAATATTTACTAACGTTATGTTTCCCGTGTTTGGTCGACTAAGTAACGAAAATATAACCAATTTGTATTAAACTTGCAAGGACTTATGAAAGGAGGGGCTAAAGTTGCCAATTTGTTAAAGTTTCTCTCTATAAATACTAGCACATACACAAACACATAAACACTCTTTATGAAATTTTCACTTTTCTTGTCCTCCTCCTCCCCTTGTCGTTCAAGTTACAACACACGCAAACAAATCATTGCCAAAAATTTGTTACTTACATGCAATACGATCCGAGTATACCATTTTAATCCTTGTTTAATCCTCTACAAATCCTACTAAGAAAACCTCACATGCAATGAGTATTAAGGAAGTTAGGTTTTTGGTCAATTTCTATTGATTTGGTGTATAAGGAAGTGTTTCTAGTTGGTAGATTGTTGTTATATTGAAGTGGTTTGATTTGAAAAGGTTTGGTTTTGGTTTTGGGGGTTCGTCCGTACGGTTTGGTCAAGGGGGAAGCATAGTCAAGTCTTGTTATTCGCTTTTGTGAGCACTTGTTATGTTTATGTCTTGATTTATATGATGATTTTACATGGTATGCCAATTATAGTAGTTGGGATTCAAGTGCAAAATGGGTTTGAAAGTATTTCAAGTATGAACATATGTTTGATGGTTTTAGTACATATTTTTAGGCTAGTTAAGCATGTTGGAATGATTAGATTTTGGTAAAAACAAGTTTTGATATGACTTTATGTTGGCTTTTGTTGACCAGAAAGTTTGACTTGACCATAGCATGTTGAGAAATTTTGAAATCTAAATTAGGCTTTTGAATATGATAAAGGATGTTCTAAGGTCCGTTTTGATCTAAGGTAGGCCTTGTAACTTAAAAACGAAGATTTTACGGCGGAGTTACGTTTGAGTTATTTCTTGGTAAAAAGTCAATACTATGAAGTTTAATTTTAAAAATCAAACTTACGTTATTTTGAATATTAGTTTATAACAAGAAAAGGGTTCGTTAATGTTAGTTAAATAAGGTGAAATGTATTAATTTGGGTTATATTTCTTTACTATCGGCCAAGCTTTCTAAAAATAGCAACTTTTTTATATACGTATATACGTATACATATACGTATATACGTATACATATACGTATATACGTATACATATACGTATATACGTATATATATATATATACGTATATATATATATATATATATATATATGCAAGTATGCAATATATGATATGTTATACTTTTAGTCACGTGCCGCTATATATATGTACTATATATGTCGCGGTTGAGACGTGAAGTTTATTGCGCTTGTTGATTGATTGATTGATTTGGATCATTTGCTTAAGGTGAGTTCATAGCCTCGCATTAAATTCTTTTAAATATTTTAAACCCGCGAGGGGGATACATGTTTGTTTTATAAATCGAACACATATGATTTTATGGTATGATGGACTCAATTATGAGATTGTTTCCGCATAAGTTGCTCCCCCATACTAAGGTATTGCCGTGTCCTCACGCAATGTTATGAAGTAAACATTTACGAAAACTAAGAATCTCAATCCCCCTCGACTAATAACTTTGAAAAGTAGCAAAGTGTTCGTTAAGGGAAACTAAAGAATCAAAAGCTTCGATAAGTCCCGTTTTTACCATTTTTTTTGTACACTAGCTATCCCTAATATTTTTGGATTTTTCTTTTTCTTTTCTCGACTACCTGTTTGACTTCCTTTATTTTATCAACATTGGGAT
>BQNB010119034.1:0-16520 GCA_026074375.1 Tanacetum coccineum
TATCAAATTCCCCCACACTTAAACTTTGCTTGCCCTCAAGCAAATCTAAGAAAAGAAAATACCTAAATGACAAAATAAGGTAAAAAAATAATTTTTGAAAAAATCAACAATATTTTTGGTTTTTTATATAAATAAGTGCAAAAGGCGCAAACACCCCCCCCCCCCCCACACACACACACTTAAGGGTTTGCTTGTCCTCAAGCAAATTAAAGAAAAATAAATCCACATGGTGCACAAAAATGATTAGAAAAATGCGATGCAAATCTACCAAGTACAAGTACGAGATAAGATCCATCGTTTTAAGCTTTTGGTGAAAAACCGAGATGTTTGACAATACCCAAAGGTTTTCTTGCTTGATTAACATTTCTAAGCACCTCATGAAAAAAGAATGAAGTATAATTCACTCAACACTCATTTATTTAGGTGGTGGAGTATATAAGAGAAATCACACTCATAGCTCAGTCGTGACCAAATTTATTACCATAGGCTTGTACAAGAAACAAAACTCCACCGACGTGGTGTAAGCACCAAGTGTACACATCTAAAGAGGTCTTTTATTAGGTTATAATGTTTAGGCTTTAGGTTAGTAAGAGGTATGGATAAGGCATGTGATATTTATTAGAGGGTGAATTATGAGAATATATAAGTCAAAGGTCTAAAAATCAATGTTGCTAGTCACCGAACAATCCGCAAACCCATAAATGATTATAGGTACAAACTTTCTTCTTCACATATCGATCACCACATAAGTATATCACGTCTTAGTAAATTGGCTAATCGATATCTCAAATACTTCATCTTCCTTCATCTTCATAATAATATAACACATTGGCTATTATTGTCATCCCATATATTTTTTTATTTTTTTCGATGACTTATTTATTTTTTTCTTTTTCATCCTCTTTTTTACTTTTTTTCTTCATACGTCACATCTCCCCCACACTTCGCATAAACATTCACCACAAAAATACAAAACATAAAGGTGATCAATCTTCATTTTTGTCGGAATGGCACATACAAACGCCGAAGTGTGGCATAACCATCATTTATAAAAAACAATCCAACATACCAAGCAACTAGCAACCAACCAATTAGACTTTGACAACGGGTTAGGCTAAGGTTTAAAGGTTAAATATTTTTTTGCTTTTTTTAGTGGATGTAACAAAACGAAAAGATTGGCTTAAAAAGTTGTTCTAAGGGTATCTAGCACTAAAAGTGAGTGCTAACAGAAGGGTTAATATATGTGGTTAGCTAATCAGTGTAACTAGCTAAAAATAAATATGAAAACGAAAAGGCTATTTGGATTAAATCCTAAGGTGCATCTTTATCACGCATATACACTTATATCACACGAATATGATCTCACTACGGTTTGGTACTGATTTACAAGCACAAGTTCTAGAATAAATAAAATAATCGACACACTTATAGCAAAAAGATCGAGCATAAAAGATGTATGCTATATATAAAATAGGCTCAAATCATCACAATTTAGTGGAAAGGGCTATAATATGTGCTAGCAAATGTCATTGATCCTAGAATAGATTTGCAATATTAACCAGGACACATCTAAAATTTTTCAAAATTACTGTATTTTATCAATGGATTGATCCAGTTATTCTAATATATTAACCTAAAAGCATGAAAATAACTAGATCACAAGGGCAAACAAATATACAAAAAATTTAAAATTAGCCCACAAATATGAAAATTTAAAAATTGGTCTCGTTTTCCCTATTTACTCCCCCATAATTAAGTTTGTATTATCATCAATGTGAAAAATAAACTTCAAAGTATGTAAAAATAGGGAAAATAAATAATAGTTCGAGAGAAACGAAACTCCTCGGGAAAAGTAATTGCGATCGAACTCCATATGATAAATGCTTCGCAAAAGCTAGCATAAGCTTGTGAGATCAATCGATTTTTTTCCTCCAAGCATCTTCCTCCATTACCTGCTGCAATTTATTCTAATAAAAACAAAACAAACAAACATACATACTACAAATAATAATATATTAAGCATTACGAGAGTGTAACACCCCCACACTTAAGATTCTTTTAAAGTTTGAAAAACAACTTTTGTAAAGGGTGTACATATTTATTCAAAACAGAAATTAAAACACACAAAAAAATAAAAGCTCGGGTTGCCTCTCGGGAAGTGCTTAATTTATTTCTGAGTCATTAGCTAGACTCTTCCCTAAGATTTAAGATTCTTTGATGATACGGTGCAAATGTGGAATTTCATTTGGGTGCTAGAGATAATGATAAACGTCTTTATTGCGAGGAACCACTTTTTCATTCAACTTCCATTCTTTTTTGGGTTCCTTGGGCATACCCTTGTTGTCCTTATTGATCTCCTTCTTTGTCATCCTTCTAGTTCCAACGCCATCAAATGATTTTAACTCTTTGTCACCAACATGATTCGATAATACAACGTTTGCAAACGTCTTCGCATTCGTGTATGGGATATGCACGGTGCAATCCTTAAGAAAAGGTGATTCAGTTGGAGAGTTAGAATTAATTGGGTTCGGGTTTGGCATGGTTGGAATAGGTTGAGTCTCATCCTCCTTGATAATTTTAACATCACCCTTATCATTCTCATTTCGGATCGAGGTTGGTTTATAGACAAATTCTTGTCTTAGTTTGGTATTTGTGGTATGAGGAATGGATTTAGTATGCTGGATTTTCTCAAGATACTTAAATTTCCTCTCCAAGTTCTTGATAATTGTGACAACCGTGATTTGAGCAGGTTAGTTTATACCTTTAGAAATGGCTAAGTGTCCATTTTGTAAGTTTCTTGTATGATATGTGTTCAATATGTATGTTGAAGTGGGTTACTTATGTGCATGATGTCATTTTAGAGGTAAATGATCATCTTATTTTGTGGGCATATGAGTTTGGTGTTAAGTATTCCATTTGTTCACGTGTGGTGATAATGGAAATGAAAGACGTGTTGCATGCATTGCTACGTCAATTCTTGGTT
This sequence comes from Tanacetum coccineum, assembly GCA_026074375.1. Lineage (NCBI taxonomy): Eukaryota > Viridiplantae > Streptophyta > Magnoliopsida > Asterales > Asteraceae > Tanacetum > Tanacetum coccineum. The sequence continues at coordinate 2,984 of BQNB010119034.1, forward strand.
TTTAAGAGTTAAGCGTTTATAAAAAGTGTAAGTTATTGGAAAGGAAGCATGTGAGTGAAATATAGAAGTTTGTAGCAAACTTTCTAAAAATAGAAAGTGGTTTGGTGAAATGAAAGTTATATTTAGAAAGTTTAGTAAGTAGCGTTTAAGTAAAAAGGTTTAATCAAATTAGCTTAGGTTTTTATAAAAACTTAAGGTAATGAAGTAAACTAGCTAATTAATAATTTAATAAAAAATAATAAAATATATATATATATAAATAGAGGGTGCGTCCGGTTTTAGGTTTAAAAGAAAAAGAAAATATTTTTTTTACTAAACTTATTTGAGTTGGGCTAGGACTGGTAGGATATAGATATAAAACCAAACTTGGCCCATTCTTTTCTTCCCCCTCCCTTTTTTCCATACGATTTTAGCCTCCCAAAACCCTAAGAAGTTGATTTTCACTTGTGGATCCAAGAAACATTCAAGAGTTGTGGTTTAGGTGCTAATCATCAAGGTAAGTGTGTTCATGCTAGTTTAAATAATGCATTCATGTAAAAAAATTAATGATGGATCTAGGGTTTTCATAAAAATACAGAAAATTAATGATATTTAATGATCCTAGAATGATTAGGGATAGATTAGATGCGTGTTCATGCATGTGGTATGATTAGGGTTGCGTTAACTTATGAATTAGAGTGAGCAGAATTTAGGGCTGTGTTCACGAGTGAATATCTCCATGATGGTAATAGGTTTTTGAGTGTTTTTGGACTCTAATCAGTAGCCCATTGAATGTACTTTCCAGAAAATCCAGCCTCAAAAATTTTTTAAGGTCATGAAATCATTCAAATATTGGTTACACTAAAGGTTGTCAGATCAGTAAATACAGGTCAGATTTAGATCATGTTTAAGAGGGTAAAACCCTAACTTAAAATTCGAATTAAACTTAGCCCTTCTACAGTTGTTAAGTTCCATATGTATATAAAGAAACCCCAAAAGGATACCTTCTAATTTAATGTCTATGTATGGTTAATAAGTCTAAACTTTTAAGTGTGCAATCAGATCCGAATTGGGAATGTTTTGAAGTTTAATTTTCTTAGGAGTACTTGTGCATATAAATGGCTTTTGGGAATCCAATGGTAGTTATAGATCACATAAAATAATATAGGTGATTTTTGGTATAATTTATAAAGGTCATTAAGTAAGGGTTTTGGGTATGTAAAGAGATACTAAAATTCTGCAATTCTGAGTTAATTGTACGTAGCTAGTGTAAAGTGTTAATAAGATGGTTAAGGTTGGGCATGGTGTCGGGGTGACCCATGATGGTTAACTAACCCCTTAGACATCCATCATATGTGTGTTACATGGACTTGAGCTTTTAGTTTAGTCGCGTGTAACCATGTTTATTTATTTGTATAGTTGCGTGTAGAGATTTGGAAGCTGCGGTTGAGTATCCAGGTGAGATTCATAGCTCCTCTTTTTTTATGGTTTATTGGGGTGGACATGATGCAAAGTGTTTGGAAATTTTTTGATTACTGTGATAATGTGTTGTCAAAGATGCATGGACTATACTTGGCTATTGTATGTTGTATGCTACATGTTTGTGATGTCATATTGAGAATTGTGAACTAAGTCAGGGGGATCACCTACGGGTATCCATGGCCTGTTTAGTGGAAGGTTTCGTGGCCTAACGGGCAGGAATGGTTACTTTGAGAGTACCCATGTCCTGGGCTAAGGGGGTAACCATAGGGACCTTGGTGCAATATGAGATATCTTGTAGTCATTTACCGATTATTTATGTGATTGATAGGATTTGCATGTTAGCCACTATGGTAGTTCATTTATTATCCTACAATGTTTTCTTTATTATCACAGTAATTTACAATTAGATTTGGTTTCCGTGTCTTAAACCTATGACTCTCACCAAAATTATGTTGACATTTTTAAGCATCATTTTTAGGTGAGTATCGTGATGATAAGAAGGATGTTAGGAAGAGTGGCTAGAGAGCCTTTTACCTCGTCTATGTTTGTTATTGTTACTTTCTTTTGGATATTTTCGTATTTGGGATTTATTGCGAGACTTCGTTCCTTTATGGTCATTTTGATTTTTATTTTGATATAAGTAAGTAGTTATTTGATGGAGCTCCTTTTGTGAGTTAAGTTATGAGTGGTTTAAGTGTGCAATGTGGTATATAGTGCTGATATGTGGAATTTTGATTGAAATGGGTAGTCCCTGGATGTTGTGTACGTCCGCGTGTGAAAGGAGGGCACTTATCATTATGGTGGCCAACATAATTATAAAGGCTTTTACCCACGTTGACTTGTGACACATGATTGCATTTATTTGTGTTTGGTTGTAAAGGTAGTGGTAATTTAATATTGTTTTTCTTATATGTTGTATTTATGATGAGGATGGTGTATGGGTAGGAGTATTATTCTTCTTACCATAATGGAGGACTTTGTTAGATGGGTTGTATAGATAGTAGTTTCCTATCTAATTTAGTAATTGCGGATACCTTAGTATTGCTATTATAGAGATTGCTCGTTTGCTCGGTTTTTGTTCGGATTTCCTAAGTCTAAGCTTAGCATCCCTTCATCGTACTTTGTTTGTAAGGATACCCGATTTCCTTCCATATTCCGACGGTCTTGATTTATATTGGTTGTTCAGATCTGTTTTTTTCGGATATAGGTGCGTTTCATTAGTTCTTTCGTTGCATTGATTACTCGTATGAGTATCAAACGTTTCTTTTAAGCACTAATTGTTCCTAACATATTAGTGTGGATCTTTTCCTTGGCTTGTATTTCCTTACTTTTCGTAACCCGTTGGCGACATGTTAGTATCGATGCTTTTAGGTTTGCTCTGTTGATCGTTATTTCGGATAAGACCATATGTTTTATTTTGGATCCGTAACGTCTTGCATAAGTTTTTCTTGTACGAGTTCGTTTGATTTTATTTTGAGTATATGGTTCCTGATATTTTCTTTCGTTTTCAAACAATAGAATTGTGTTAGAGTCTGTACGGTGTTTTACGATCCCTTTTGGTATTATGGTGTCCTTTGTTTGAGTAACATATTTTATAATTGATGTTTAATTATAAAAGCCCTTTTGAAGTAATGTGTTAGTGTTTGGGAAAAACTGTGTTTAAAATGATCTTTGTAAATAGAAATGTTTAAATGGCATATGCATATTAGGTTATGAAATTGCTTGAGTGATTTAAATAATTTCTTATTTTATTATACAAACGCAGGGTTTAAAAAGTAAGTTTCATAGTGAAGGTCTTGATACACCATTAGATTACCATCTCTAGATTTTTATGACAACCAAAATTATAAAGATTTCATTTAAAACAATTTTATTTATTATTTAAAATGATTTTCATACTTAAAGTGACTTCTTCATTTTAAATTGATGTTTATAAAAACATTATTTAATTTGGTCTTTCGAGTAAAGTCGATAATTGGTATAAGAATTTTTGTCTTTCGTATTGATTTTTTTTATGAGTTCTTTTGTCGTGGTACACCTGTTGATTTTTTTTTCCGTTCGCGTTTTCTCTCGGTGCATTATTACGTTCCTTCTTTTCATGGATCTTATGTCATTTGATCACTGTCCTATTTGCATATGTGGAATTCCTATATGCATTCTAGCCTTTGACTCGATATTCATTTGTTATCCTATTCGATTGTTCGTGACCCTTGGAGTTCGTTGATACCGTTGAGTCGTGGAAGCTTTGATGTGATTGTGGGAATGGACTGTTTGTCCAAGAGGACGTTTGTGCATAGATGTCATGAGAAGTGGTTAGGATACCGATGGAGTGATGTGATACTTCGTGTTTATGGGAGGGGGGAACGGGTATTTTTTTACTTTGGGAGCCGCAAAAGCCCCTATTGAACGCTAAGGTATATGCCGCCAAAGCCCTAATGAATGCTAAGGTAGATGAACCTAGGATAAGTGATATACACATGGTACGAGATTTTATTGATGTGTTTCTGGGAGATTTGTCAATGACCACCATGACGACAAGTTGAGTTCCGTATAGGTTTGGTTCATGGAGTGACGTTAGTCGCAAAATCTCCATATCGTTTGGCACCCTCGAAAATGAAAGAATTGTCCAGGAAACTTCAAGAGTTGCAAGACAAGGGTTTCACATGACCTAGTCATTTTCCGTGGGGAGAACCGGTGTTATTTGTTAAGAAGAAGGATGGTTCTTTTCGCATGTGTATTGATTATAGGGAGTTCAACAAATTAACTGTTAAAAACTGTTATCCACTCCCTAGGATTGGTGACTTGTTTGATCAGTTACGAGGAGCGTGTCCTTTCTTAAAGGTAGATTTTTTGTCAGGTTATCATCAGCTACAAGTGCATGAGGATGCCATTCCAAAGACCGCATTTCGAACGAGATACGGACATTGTGAGTCTACGGTTATGCCTTTTGGGTTAACCAATGTACCAGCGGTTTTCATAGACTTAATGAACTAGGTTTGCAAACCGTATTGAGGTAGGTTTGTCATCATATTCATTGATGACATTCTGACCTACTCAAAGTCGAAGGAAGTGCATGAAGTTCACTTGAAGTTAGTGTTGGGTTACTCAGGAAGGAGAAGCTATAGGCGAAGTTTTCTAAGTGCGAGTTTTGGTTAGAAGAAGTGCATTTTCTTGGTCACGTGGTCAACAATAACGTAATCACGTGGACCCGAGTAAGAGTGAGGTAGTGAGGAATTGGATGATTATTCTTAGGATTGGCAGGTTACTACCGACGTTCATCGCGATTTTTTAAAGATTGTTGAACCTTCCCTAACTGAGAGGAATCAGAAGTATGAGTGGAGCGTAGAACAAGAAGAGGCTTTTCAGACTTTAAAGAATGATTTGTGTGATACCCCGATAAAGCGAATGTAATGAGTGATGCGTTGAGTAAAAAGGAGAGAGTGAAATCAAGACGAGTAAGAGGAATGATATTGGCAGCCTAAAGTAAGGCATTTGAGCAAGAGAACGTACTCGCAGAAAGGCTACATGGTTTAGAGCAACGGATGGAAAGAAAAGGAGACGAGAATTTGTAATTTATGGATCGAATTTGGGTTCTATTGGTAGGAAGTATAATGGTTGAGGCCCATGCATCAAGGTAATTGGTACATCTAGGAGCAGATAAGATGTACTATAACCTTGGAGACATGTATTGGTAGCCACGTGTAGAAAATGATATAGCTACCTATATTACCAATTGTCGGATTTGTTTAAGGGGTGAAGGCTGCAATGTCAAAGACTTTTGGCTTACTGCGACAGCCTGAGATACTTGAGTGAAAATGAGATAGAATCACCATGGATTTTATTACTAATTTCCTAGGTCAAAGTAGTGCTTGATAGTGAGTATGATATGAATTGGGTGATGGTCGATAGACTGATCAAGTTAGCTCATTTACTAGCTATACAAGAAGATGGGAAGATGTGAAGTTGGCAAAGGATTTATATTGATAAGATAATAGCAAGGAAAGGAATTCTGGTGACAATCAATCTAGATTGTATTGGCATGATTTACCTTGTGGTTTTGGCAGACGCTGCAGAAAGTGTTAGAGACGCGATTGGATTTGAGTACTGCTTAGCATCCTCAAGCGGATGGACAAAGGGAACGTATGAATCAGACTTTGGAGGATATAATGAGGGCATGTGTTATCGATTTTGGTGGTAGTTATCAATTAAGCATTCGGTGTGCTCCGTTTGAAGCTTTGTATGGTAGGAAATGTAGGTCGCCTGTTTTATGGGCAGAGATTAGATAAAGTAGCTTGATTGGACCTGAGTTAGTTCTAAAGACGACAGATAAGGTGGTATTGATTAAGGAAAAGCTCAAAGCGGCGAGAGATCGTCAGAAGAGCTATGTTGATTTTAGGCGTAAGCCGTTAGAGTCTGAGGTGGGAGATCGTGTATTGTTAAAGGTGTCGCCTTAGAAGGGCGTAGTGCGTTTTAGAAAGAAGGGTAAGTTAGCACCAAGATATGTAGGACCGTTTGAGATCCTTGAAAGGATTGGCCTTGTAGCGTATAGGTTGAGGTTACCTGAGGAGTTAAATAGCGTACATGACACCTTTCATGTGTCAAATTTGAAGAAGTGTTTTGGGGAATTCTAATTTGCATGTGACGTTAAATGAAATCAAAATCGACAAGACTTTACGTTTTGTTGAGGAACCTGTAAAAATTATAAATCGTGAGATTAAGAGTTTGAAACGTAGTGGAATACCACTTGTGAAAATTCATTGGAATTCAAAGCGTGATCCCGAGTTCCACTTGGACTCGGAAACGATTTATATGAGTCTAAGTATCCCCTCATTTATTTGATTAATCGTTTGCTGTTGAACCAACTAGTTAATCTGGGACGGATTTCCATAACGGGGGGATACCTTGTTGTGACAGACGTGATTTGAGTCAGCGGTTAGTGTTATAACATTTACTTAAAAATGGCTAAGTGTTTATTTTGTATGTTTCTTGCCGTTGCTTATGCGTTCTAATATGTATGTTGATGTGGGTTACTTCATGTGCATGATGTCATTTTAGAGGTAATAATGATCATCTTATTTTTAATGGGCATATGAGTTTGGTGTTAAGTATTCCATTTGTTCACGTGTGGTGATAATGGAAATGAAAGACGTGGTGCATGTATTGCTACGTCAATTCTTGGTTATTAAGTGTTAAATGTTTATGGGAAATATAGCATTTTAGAAATAAAATAAGTGAGTGAAATATGAAGTTTGTAGCAAACTTTTCTAAAAATAGAAGTGGTTTGGTGATATGATAAGTTATATTTAGAAGAGTTTAAGTAAGTAGCGTTTTAGTAAAAAATGTTTTATCAAACTAGCTTTGGTTGTTATAAAAAATTTAAAGGAATGAAGCAAATTTTGTTAATTATTTAAATTTTAAAAAAATAATAAAAAATATATATAATTATAGGGTGCGTCCGGGTTTTAGAGAAAAAAGTTTTTTTTACTAAGCTAAGTTTGGGTTGGGCTAGAAACTTTGGATTATAGATTTAAAAAACCAACTCTGCCCTTCTTTTTCTTCCCCTCTTCTTCGTTGCCGTATGAATCCATTCTCCCAAAATCCTAAGAATTTGTTCTTCATTGTGATATAAGAATCATTCAAGGAATTGTTATTTAGGTGCTTGTAAATCAAAGGTAAGTGCGTTCAATCCTAGTTTAAATAATGCATTCATGTAACAAAATCAATGATGGATTCTAGGGTTTCATAATATTCAGAATATTAATGATATTTAATGATGATAGAATGATTAGGGCTTGATTAGGGTCATGTTCATGCAATTGGTTAGGTTAGATTTGCGTTAAAACTTAATTTAGGGTTGAGCATAATTTTGGGTAGTGTTCAACGACTGATATCTAGATGATAAAAACGTGTATTGATATGTTTCTTAAGCCTATGAATAATCCAAAAGAGTCTACTTTCCATAAAATCCATCCTCGAAAGTTTTTAAGGTCGGGAAGTCATTCAAATGTTGATTACACTAAAAGTTGTCAGATCAGTAAATACGGGTCAGATTTAGATCATGTTTAGGAGGGTAAAACCCTAACTTAAAATTCGAATTAAGCTTAGCCCTTCTACAGTAGTTAAGTTCCATATGTATATAAAGAAACCCCAGAAGGATACCTTCTAATTTTATGTCTAAGTATGGTTAATAAGTCCAAACTTTTTAGTGTGCAATCAGATCCGAATTGGGACTGTTTTGAAGTTTGATTTTCTTAGGAGTACTTGTACATGTAAATGACTTTTGGGAATCCAATGGTAGTTAGAGGTTACATAAAAGAACATACGTGATTTTTGGTATAATTTATAAAGGTCATTAAGTAAGGGTTTTGGGTACGTAAAGAGACACTAAAATTCTGCAATTCTGAGTTAATTGTAAGTAGCTAGTGTAAAGTGTTAATAAGATGGTTAAGGTTGGGCATGGTGTCGGGGTGACCCATGATGGTTAACTAAACCCTTAGACATCCATCATATGTGTGTTACATGGACTTGAGCTTTTAGCTTGGTCGCGTGTAACCGTGTTTATTTATTTGTATAGTTGCGTGTAGAGATTTGGAAGCTGCGGTTGAGTATCCAGGTGAGTTTCATAGCCCCTCTTTTCTTATGATTTATTAGGGTGGAAATGATGCAAAGTGTTTGGAAATGTTTTGATTACTGTGATAATGTGTTGTCAAAGATGCATGGACTATACGTGACTATTGTATGTTGTGTGCTACATGTTTGTGATGTGATATTAAGAATTGTGAACTAAGTCAGGAGGGATCACCTGCGGGTATCCATGGCCTGTTTAGTGGAAGGTACTGTGGCCTATCGGTCAGGAATGGTTACTTTGAGAGTACCCATGTCCTAGGCTAAGGGGGTCCCTGTGTCTTGTAATCGTTTGCTAGTTATTTGTGTGATTGATTGGATTTGCATGTTAGCCGATATGGTAGTTCATTTATTGTCCTGTAATGTTTTCTTTATTATCACAGTAATTTACAATTGGATTTGGTTTTCGTGTCTTAAACCTATGACTCTCACCAACATTATGTTGACGTTTTTAAGCATCATTTTCAGGTGACTATCGTGATGATAAGAAGGATGTTAGGAAGAGTGGCTAGAGAGACCCTAGGCATCGCTTGTGGAGTTGTCTTTTCTAGACTTTTTATTTATGACATTTATTTTGCTTGATACTTGTTTGTTGGAGATTGTTAGTATTTGGATTATGTTGTTTCGTGTACTGTAACCGTGTTTATTTATTTGTACAGTTACGTCTATAATATGATTGGAAGTTGCAGTTTGAGTATTATGTGAGTTTTCAATAGCCCTCTTTTCTCACAATTATTTATTGGGGTGGAAAAATGACGCAAATGGTTGGCAAATGTTTTGATTACGTGATAATCGTCGTTGTCTAAGATGCAACTGGACTATACGTGTCTATTGTATGTTTGCGTGTGCTACTGTTTGTATTGATATTAAGAATTGTGAAACCTAAGACAGTGGATCACTGCGGGTATCCATGGCTTGTTTTGTGGATACGGTTCTGTGGGCCTTACGCGGTCCTAGAATGGTTACTTTGAGAGTACACAGTAAAATTCTATAATTCTGGGCTAAGGGGGTAACCACAGGGACCTTGGTGCGGATATAAGTGTGTGTCTTGTAGTCGTTGCGGTTATTTGTTGGTTTCCTTTTTGCGTTCGTGATTGATTGGATTTGCATGTAGCAGTATGAATATGGTCCAGTTCATTTATGGTTTGCAATGTTTTCTTTATTATCAACATGTAATTTTCAATTGGATTTGTTTGTTGTCTACACCTATTGACTCTCACCAACATTATGTTGATGTTTTTAAGCATCATTTTCAGGTGAGTTCATGTGTATAAGAAGGAATGTTAGAAAGAGTAAGCTAGAGAGACCTATGGCATCATTGTGGAGGTGTCTTTTTTGTCTTTTTATTATATAATTGCATTTTTTTTGCTTGATACTTGTTTGTTTTGGAGAGTTGGTTTAGTATTAGATTATGTTGTTTTGTGTCACGAACATATCCTTAGTAATGAGGTCTCCTTTATATTGTGGTAGGTATTGTCATTGACACATAGTGTCATTAGATTTATTTCTTCATTTAGATTTTTCGTAGTAGACACCATTGGTTGTGAAAGAAAATTCCATTTCTCGTTACTGATTTCTCCGTAGTAGACACCATTATGTTGTGATGATATCCATTCTCGTTACGCCTTGCGTTTCCGCCTTGGTGGGGTATGATAATAATCGCTTGGCGGTTCCTTAATCCTTGATTAATTTGATGTTCTTATTCAACCACTTGGTCCTTCATACATTCATTTTCTTCCATCTGCCTAGTCATCCACTCTCTCATCATTATCTCAGATGAGGTTTTGGGTAATTCGAAATATTCTTATGGATGTGGCATCCTATTTGGTGGTCGGGATTTAGAAAAGTAACAATTTTGGTAGGATATAGATTTATGGGTTTTTGGTCATGATATCCTCCGTGATATCCTTGGACGTAATTAGCTTCCATGAGATCACACATCTGTGTGTCATTTTTCATGTAGATTTGTGAAGCGTGGTTGTCTCTATGACCGTCTCGCATCTTTTTGAGCTCTTTCCTTATGGTTTGGAATTCATAATCAATTTTTGTAGCGAGAGCTTTGAATTTATTGGTCAATAATTCATGATCGGGAATGATGTTGCTTCCACTGGAGGAAACATCGGTTTTTGGTTTAGGGTTGTTTTGGGAATCATTCGAGAAATTGAGTTTTAGAAGGACCTTGTCCTCGAGGATTTTTAAAGCTTCATTAGGAGTTTTGTAGAGGAAAATTCCTCCGGCATCGATAATTCCTTGTGTTGGATCGTCTAAACCATGGTAGAATAATTGAATTATCGTGCCTTTGGATAGACCGTATCCGTAACAAGTGAGAAGCATTTCTTTCAAATGAAGCCAAGCAGCAACGAGAGTTTTGTTATCGAGTTGGTGAAAGTTATGAATATCATTTAGGAGACGTCTAAACTTTGCGGGAGAAAAGTATCAGCTTATAAAAGCTTATCTCAATTCATTTCATGAAGTAATAGTTCCTTTATTAAGTTCATTCAACCAAATCTTAGCTTCCCTAGTTAATGAGAAAGAAAAAGTCCTCAACATAACCGCTTCCTCTTCATTTTCACCATATTGGAATAGGTTACTAATCTTAAGAAAATCGGCTACGTATCGGTGAGGATCGGACCAGATTCGCCCATCAAATTGATTATCCCGAATCATTTGCATGTGGGTACCCTTGATACGAATTTTTTTAGAAATAAGGAGTTGAACAATAACAAAACTAGGAGTTGGTGCGACAGTCCTAGTGCTTGACCACATGGGTTGGTCATCGGGATCAATGATGATTACAGGTGGGGAATCGGGAGGAGTTTCAAATTTCTCCATCATTATTTTGATTCTAGGTGTAACAACGAAAAGTTCCTCGATGAACGATGGTTTAGTGTAAGGTTCGGGCGATTCAAGTTCAAGGGGTACGTTTGGTGTCTTTTCGAACTTAGTCCTCTTTTTAATTTTACGTTTAAGTTCGTGAAATGGACTAGCGAGATGTTTAACCCAAGAATGTGGGTTTATAAAAACCCGGAGCGATTTACAAAACATCATAGGAAATAAAATAAAAAGATTAACTTTAACTTAAAAAGAAAAAACATTTTTGTATTTTTTTTATATGATTGTAAAAGAAAATTAACCTTGACTACTATAAGAAAAAAATTACTAATATTCTTTTTAGAAAAACTATTTTTTCTAATAGACTAGTTATGACTTAAACTATTTTTTTTCAAAATGTCATAGCAAGTTTAGAAAAATAAACTAGTTATGACTTAAACTATTTTTTTTTCTAATAGACTTTTTTTGACAAGATTTAAACAAACGAGAAAATGACGACATGCTTGGCATAAGCAATTGTTGCGAAGCAAGTTTAGTTAGTGGGCGGCGTTTGACGAACGTTCTCTATATATCTTTGTTGTTGCTGCGCGAGCAGGCTTATTAGCCGACAAATTAGAGTGCTGGCGCGACGAGGTTTATTAGGTGCGAAGCGAAGTTTGGCCGACAGCATATTAAAACTCGACTTTCTTTAGGCAAGCAGAACGCACCGCTTATACCTCTCTTATAGTTTTGTTCACTATGGGTGAGCCTATTTACCAATTAACTAATGATGTATTTAGATTTAATGATACAATATAGCAATTATAATATGTAATTTTTTTCAATTAACGAAAATATTTAGATAAAGACTAATAAAGAAAACCTCCCTTTTTTAAGACTATTTTTAAGACAATTTTATAAAAACTATTTTAAACAAAGTAAGAAACAATTAAAAAAACACAAACGAAAATTGAAAACTCAAACGAAACCACAAATGACTATTGTACCAAATATATCAAGCCGGGTGGTTTGACGGACTTCGAGTTCTAACCACGGGGTTTGGGATCAAACCGGAGCGGATAGAAATACGAAAGTGGCACAAAGGGTTGAAACGGGGCAGTTGCGTGGTGTTTGGTTCGGGTCTTTTGGGTTTGATTATTTGGGAATCAAATGAAAAAGGCGCTTAATTGATTCTTTCTCGACAAACAGAGGTTTAATCAAGTTAAAACACAACTAGAAATGCTTTTGGGTAAGGCTCGAACTGAGGAAATGAGGTAGAACGGTTTTTATAAAATAAAATAAATTTGTTTTTGATCAGAATCTCCCTAGCCGGCCGGCAGAGCAAACCAGCTAGGCGGCTGGATGACTTCTTTGGGTTGACGAGGAGGCAGGTGGGCGGCTGTGATTCCAGTCGGGCGGCTGGCTCAGATTTGTGGGCTAGCTGGGCGGCTGGACCCCTCTAAGTGGTTTTGGGTGATTTTTTTGGCAAGCCAAATTAAGCAAAAATTATATAAAATGAAATACACAAATTCAAAACACATAAAAACACAACAAATCCCTAGAAGCGATGCTAAAAACTTGATGCGTCTCGTGACTACTAGTTTTAAATTTATAACACGAATTACCAAATAAGCAAAGAACACACTAGCAAGTATAACCCTTTAGCTTGGTGTGGTAAGCCGAGGTCATTCACAAGGATTTGGGTGTTTTTGGTTGTGAAGAATCTATATATCAATGAGCAATAAGATTGTGGTATAATGGTTGTCACGTTCCACAAAACCATAAAACATATAACAAGAATCAAATAAGCAAACTTGCAATCAATGATTAAAAACACTTGTTTGGAACTAATATTCATATCAATGGAGTGTTGGAATATTAGGTAGATACATAACCAATAGCAAATAATTTAAAAGCATACAATTCTAAGTCAACGGGTAGTATCATGAAATTGCATATAACACAGTTTAGAATAATGAACCCTTTTGACCTATAATCGTTATTACAAAATCGATTCATTACAAGCCATTTGTTATAAAGATAATTTTACCAATTTATTCATAAGAGTTCTTTTGACCTATACTCTTGATTAAATCTTTACGAGTCAAATTAACTTGTATAATCATGGTTGTCAATCATGATTTACCAAACATATACGCGTGCTAACATTTGGAACAAACCATGACAATAAATCCTTTCGACCTATAGATTTGGTTATGATTTACCAAGAAATTAATTAGACACATATCAATTCAATCAAATTCATAAGCAAAATCTTTATTCTATATTGCAAAATACCAAACACTTCATATCCATGTTTACATCATTCCAAACAAGTAAAACAAAACTACTCCATGATTAATTTAACCAAACATAAAGTCTCAACAATCATCTAAATCATAAATATTCTGAAAACATAAAAGTAAATTACCCAAGTATGATTACAATAGGTAATGGAAGGATTTAGAGCAACCCTTAAGCCTCTAATCGACTACAAGCTTCGTACCTTGCTTGATGTTCTTAAGCAATCCTTCTAGATTTGGCAGAGGTTTAGAAGTCTTTTGGGTTAGATAATGATGGTGAAATTTGTCATTGAGGGTAGAAGGTGATCTTTCTCTATGAAAAGTGAGTCTTGAGGCCT